>JAVJIF010009634.1:0-141090 GCA_038442645.1 Agave tequilana | reverse complement strand
GAGTGATCTTGCGGGATCGATTCTAGTGGAAATCCTCCATAGTGTTGAAGGCGGGGACGCAGAGCAAGGTGCTCGAACCTCGAAACAATTCTCCCATGTTTTACGATTGCTCATCTCTCTCTTACTTGTGTTTATATATCTTGCATGCTTATATTGTTTATCTCTTTACATGCTTGATATATTTTTGTGCTCAATTGAATATATCCTTGGGTTAGTGTGCTTATACTTATATTTAACTAAGAGAGCCATAGTGGCACCTCAACTCTTAATCTAAAGGAATCTTGAGGATGAGGAGACAGTCCAGAGCCCTTAACCGGGAATTCGGCTGCACTCTTGTGTTATACCTTGTGTGTTAGTTTAATAGTTCTTATTTGCGTAAATAGTTTTTAATTCTGCATTAGTTTGCATTAGATTAACTAGTACACCTATTCACCCCCTCTAGGTGTATTTCAATTAGTATCAGAGCTTGGTGCTCTTGATTGGGTCTAACAACCTTGAGTTAAAGATCCTCATTTTAGCTAATCACAATATTTATTTACACACACATATGGATTTTATGACACCTCCCATGTTTTACATTCTTAACCTCTAAACTTGGAAAGTTAAAATGTCTATGTACCTCAAAGCCCTAAGAATTCATGTTTATTTTGTCACTATTAAAGATTCTTATTGTTTAAATGGAAAACATGTTGAGGCTAACACAAAAGCCATCCATGCTATAAAATCTACCCTAAATGATGAATATTTATATGGGATTTCTAACTTTGATTCGGCTTTTGTAGTAGGGAACACACTTATCTCTCTTGGTAAACAAAAGCAATATTATATGGGGAGTGACTCGGATGATGGAAGTGATGCTTCCAACCTACATGGTTCAAGGGGATGACCCCTTTGAGGTAAATTCCGAATCTGAACTAAAAGAAGATATTGACATGTCTTATGATGAGCTTGTATCTTTTTGTCAAAAATTTCTTGAAAAATATAATTTATTAAAAACTGAAAATGATAAGTTGAAGAAGAAAACACTTCTTTATTAAAAGAAAATGATTCCTTTAAAAATAATTTGAATGTGTTTGAAAAGAAAATGAATTTTTGAAAAAGGAAAATATTTTCTTGTCTTCAAAATAAATGACATTTGTGAAGGAAACAATTCATTGAAAAATATAATTATTTTGGTGGAAAAAGAAAAAGAGATTGTTTTGGAAGAAAATAACTCTTTGTAAAGGAAAATTATTTTAAAAGAAAAAGAAAACATTTCTAAAACAAAATTTTTGATTCTCATGCTCATGTCTCTTCTTTCAAAATTTTATTTGCATTTAAAGAAGAATATTGATTGTTTGGGCTCCACTTTGAGCCAATATGCATTTAATCACTCTAAATTAGAATCCCTGTTTCATAAGAAACAAATTTCACATGTTCATGCACAAACCCCACGGCATACATATACACACCATGTTCACACTCACACCACTCATATGCATGCTAGAGTGTACACATGTACACATTGTGGCCGCAAAGACCATCTTGCAAGATTTTGCTTTGATAGATTAAATTCTATAAATTTTACAAATAATAATATTTGGGTTCCATTTGTTTCTAACCCCCGTGGATCAAAAAAAGAAATGGGTACTAAAATTCTCACCTCTTGTGTTTGATGTAGGTGTGGGCTCTTACATGACGTGAGATGATTGATGCCTTGGTGGTGCATGCGTGATAAGTTAGATGGACACACTAAATTGATGCATCACTATCAAGAAAGTTTGGTGGGAGGACCACCATGATTTGGAGATATAGAGAATAGTTTATATGACTTGGTAACTATCTCTAACTCCCATTTAGTTTACATGCTTTTACATTAATAATTTTTAGCATGTTTTGATTTTAATGCTCATTATGTTAAATGCAATATTACTAGACATGCGACATACATAAATAGTTTTTGAGATACACCCATATTCATATGGATTCATATTTTGTGTTCTCACTATTGTTTAACTACTATGTATATGCTAGTTTTAAAACAAGTATACTTCATGTGGTAATTACTTATTTAGATGTAGTTTTTGTTAAAACATGTATTTATACTTGTACAACTAGTGAGCTACACTTGATTATTATATGTTTGTACTTCATTACTCATTTGTACTCATTACATGTCCATGTATAACCTAGTTTTGATGATTCTTTCATTTTACCTATTTTTCCTATTTTTGTATATGTTTAGCTTCATGTATATGTTGTTTTTGTCTAAAACTTATAGACATGCATGTATATTCTAGAGCCACTTGCTTTCATATAATATACTTTTGTGGACTAGTCTATGTTTGGTTATGTATGTATACCTTTAATTTCAGCAAAACATACACATACGTTAATGCTTGTTTTTCATGTTTTTGATAAAAGAATTTCATGTTTGTTTTGAATCTTATTGATTATTGTCATGAATATGCTATTCATATGATTCTTGTACACTCACATTATTTTTATTTACTCATGACTTTGTTTTCATGATCCTTATATGAGCTTTATAAATCTTGAGTGTCAATTTTGTGTAAAACGCATGCTTCATGATATATATGATTTGGTTTCATGTTTTGAAGGATCTTAACTAGTTATTTTAAAAATTATTTTAAACTAGTTTTGTATTCTTCAATTGGTAGAGTTTTCAAACATGTTAAATTATTTTGAAACTCTTATTTTTGAAAACCCCTACCAACTAAAGGGTGGTTGGATGGGCGACCATGCATTGTATACCCTTATTGAATATCTTTTAAACTTGTGCATGTATAGGATGGTAGGTATGAGTTATACACATGATCTTTATGTTATTTCATTTTTATATACTCATATTTATTTTCTTATATGTATATGCTTCAATTTCAATTGGTATTTCCATTTTTATACATACATATATTGATTTGATTGTGCTTGTTTTACATTGTCTTTACATTGTTAAAGAATAAATTTTATTTATGTTAAGCTTGATTTTATTTTAAATGTTAATTGGTATCTTTACAAGTTTATGCATTGATTTCAATTGATATTTCAATGCTAATCATTTAAATTGATATTTCAATTGGTATTTATTTGGTATCTAAATGTACTTCATGTTTCACCTTCAATTGGTATCAAAATCTACTATTGGTATCTTAATATTTTTTTCAGTGGTATCAATATTTATTTTTGTCAACTACTATTTGATTCTATTGATATCGTAATTCATTTTGTTAACTTTAAGAAATTTCAAAATTTTGTTTTAAAAGTGATTTCAAAATTTGTTTATATGTATTGCCTATATGCAAGGGGAGCTTAACATCTTCGATTCATGTTGAGTGTATCTCACATCGAGGAGCTTGACCTCTCTTCTCTACATGATATACGTGTGTAGGGGGAGCTTAACATCTCTGTTTATACATTGTATATTATACTCTATGTGGGTTAGGGTCTAGTCATCCTTCTCCATGTAATGCATGTATGCATGGGGAGCTAACTTTACGCCTCTCCTCTTCATGAATCTATATCGCATATACATCTTTACTGTTTGATTGTCTTCACCCTTTTGTTGATGAATTGACAAAAAGGGGAGAAGAATTTAGTGAGTTTATATATGCGTGCTTAATATTGGTATCTATGCATATATGTTTTGTTTAGTTTATGAGCCTTCATTGAATATCCTTATGTTTATTGTTATGTAGGAGTTAAGGGGAGCTTTTATGAAGCTTATCTTTAATCCATGCATAATTACTCCATGAGTTTTGTCATCATCAAAAAGGGGAGATTGTTGGCCCAAAGGTTTATCACTCTAGTTTTGATGATGATTAACTCATGTAGTTATAGTACTAATGATCTTGTATTTATATAGTTTTAGATATTTGACCAAGATCATAGTCAGTGTTTAGCTTCAACAAATGATCTGAAGTCAAGTTTTGAAGTTAGCACGTGTTGGTTCAAGAGCTCGCACTTCAAAGATCACTTCTAGTCTCAAGAGGAGTCTAACTCTTTGGATCAAGGTTTGGACCAAATCAAGAAAGAGAAGAAGATTTTCAAGAAAAGATTTTCTAGAAGACTTGTGTCATGTTTGTAAGTATTAAGATTTTGTGTTATAGATAAAATATAAAGGATAGATTAGTTATGGATTGCTCAAGCTCACACACACACAAATTTTATGTGTGTTTTCATAAAATAGTTTTAGTTTTAGAAAATACTGTTTTGGTTTTGAGCTTCAAAGTATACATTCTTATGTTTCATAATTAGAGTTCATCAAAACAAGTTTATATGATTTATATGTGTTTTGGATTTCATCCATGCACATTGTTGGTTCAAATGTTTAGAAAAATTATTTGATGTTTCTATATCATGTTTTGAGTTTTGTATTTATCAAAACTTATTTTAGAGCTATTGTCAAAAACATAGATATTTCATCTTATATATCTATTGAATCATATCCATACATACTATGCTTCAAAAGTGTTTAAAATATCTTGTTTTTGTATTTGAAAAAGTTTTGAAAAAATCATTTTTCAAATTGAAGATTGATTTTGAAAAATACGGATTTTTGTTTAAGGCTAAATTTATATATCACAAAAATGGTTCAAAAAGCTGGTAATAGGTGTTGATTAATGATCACAAATATTTATACTTCAAAGTATTTCAATGAACTTATTTTTGTAGATTTTATGTGATTTTATGGGATTTGATAGGAGTTTATAAGACCAAGATTTAATCCCCAAAATTCCTGATCTGGCCTTCTTGCAGTCGACCGGTCGTCCGAGCCAGAAGTCGGTCGACCAGGCGGTCGACCGATGTGTACAGATACGTGCACGAGCCTTGGCTTGAGGGCCGGTCGACCGATCCAGAGAATTCACTCTCTGGATCTGGCCCCGGTCAACTGGACGGTCGACTAGCCAGAGAGCTTTGCGCTCTGGATCTTGCCTCGGTCGACTGATAGGTCAAGACCTAGGTGCGGTCGATCGGCAACCCCAACGGTCATAAATATGACCGTTGGCTGTTCGACCGGCAGGTCATTTGGCCTGCAATTTGACCCCAACGGCTATATATTTCTTAACTCTATTTAAGGGGCTGTTTTGGCTAGTTTTACATAAGATTTAAAAAGGGTTTTTGAGACAGTTTTTCCTACCTTTCTCAAAGGTTTTCCAACAAGTTTTAGAGATTAAATTCTATCTCAAAAAGAGTGTTTACAAGAGTGATTCTCTTGTATTTTCCAAAAGGTTTTCTTGAGTTTTTCCTCCATAAATTTATCCTAATTTTTATCACAAAGCTTGAGTTTTCCATTACCATATCTATCATATCGGAGCCTTGTTGTGAGACTGTTTTTGGTGATCAAGATGTAGAGATCACCAAGTGTTCATCTTGTATTTGAGGAGGCGAACTTAGGGTTCGTGTTGTGATGAGTTCTTGTGGGAGCTCGGTGTAGAGGTGCGGCCTCGGCAAGCTAGTGTGCTTGCGTGTGTTGTTCTCGCTGTAACAAGTGAGGGACTTGCGGGTCCAAGAGTTCTAGTGTGAACTCGTTGTAGGTGTTGCGGCACCGAGTGATCTTGCAGGATCGATTCTAATGGAAATCCTTCATAGTGTTGAAGGTGGGGACGCAGAGCAAGGGTGCTCGAACCTCGAAATAATTCTCCCGTGTTTGCGATTGCTCATCTCTCTCTCACTTGTATTTTTATATCTTGTATGCTTATAATATTTATCTCTTTATATGCTTGATATATTTTTGTGCTTAATTGAACATATGCTTGGGTTTGTGTGCTCATACTTGTATTCAACCAAGAGAGCCATAGTGTCTTCTTAATCTAGATGAATCTTGAGGAGATAGTCCAGAGCCCTTCACTGGGAATTCACTTCACTCTTGTGTTATACCTTGTGTGTTAGCTTAATAGTTCTTATTTGCATAAATAGTTTTTATTTCACATTATTTTGTATTAGATTACCTAGTACACCTATTCACCCCCTTTAGGTGTATTTCATCTTCCGCTCTTGTAAATCATGAATTGATAAAGAAGGATAAAAAGTCTTCCAATAGTACATCGACAGAAGTGTTGACAGTAAGAGGTAGAAGTTCCAGTATAAAGGGCAAAGGTGATCTTGAAAGATCAAAGTTCAAAGTTAGTTGTTGGGATCTGAAAAAGAACCAATGTACCTTTTGCAAAAAGTTAGACATTAGAAGGTTGATTCCCAAAGATCAAGGATATTGTAACACCCCGCTCCCGGGATACGTACTTAGTTGCGCATTCAGATTTTTTGATCGTATTTTTTGATTTACTTCCTGTATTTGTTTTATATTATGAATTATTTATATGATCGTTTTACCTTGGATCCGGATTCGTAGACTCGGAGTCAGCCCTAGTCTGAACCGGTGACCCGATCTCAGGGTATTGCTCGATTTGGTCTTTCTGTTATTCAGATTTGACCAATTTCAGTTTCAAACATTATTTTTTAATATTTTAGATTTTCTACGATTTCAGGAATTTTCCTGAATAAATTGAAAATCTTCAAAACCGGTGTCGACTAGTACCGCTGAACGATTCTCGTATTTTTAATTTACAATCAGAGTTGAACTTCTATAAATTACTTTTCATATTATTTTTTAAAATCATATTTCCTACTAAATACATTTTCTGAGAATTTTCTGAATTTATCGAAATTCCACTGGATTTGGTGTCGGCCGATATCGCTGGCTGATTCTAGAATTTTTAATTTGCAATCGGAATTGAATTTTTAGAATCTATTTTCACATTTCTTCCTAAAATTATATTTTATTCTTTTAGGCATTTTCTGAGAATTTTCTGAATTTATCAAAATCCGGTCGACTTGGTGTAGACTAGTATCGACGGCTGACTTCAAGATTTTTAATTTAAAAATGTGATTTTATTTTTGAAAACCGATTTCACCATGTATCTTAAATAATATTTACTATTTTTAAGATTTTTTTGAGACCTTTCCGGATCAGTCCAATTTTCCAGCATTTTCCGTTTTTTTTGGGATTTTCCCAGATTCGGAATATCATCTACATATTTTTCTTTCTTTCTTTTATTTCCTTCCCCATTTTCCCAATCCACTCCCTTTTCCTCTATTTTCCATTTTTCTTTTTCCCCAAAAATTCCTCCACCACATAACCCTCCAAAATATCTTCCCCTTTTCTTTTTATTTTCTTTTCCTTTTCCTTCTCCTTTTCATTTTTCTTTCTCTGTCTCTTTCTTCCCTTCTTTCTTCTTCTCCCCTGGCGCCAATGACCTCCTCCTCCTTATTCCCCTAAATTCTCTCCCTCTCTCCCTTCAACCTCTAATCTCTCTCTAAATTCTCTCTCTCCAACTCCTCCTCTTTCTTCTCCACCCTTCAATTTCTCCCACCTCTCTCACTTCCTTCCCCAAGATCCGGCCACGACCACCACCACCGACGCCCCCTCCCAACTCCGGTGAGCCCCTCTTCTCCTTTCCTTTGTTTTTCTTCTTCTTTCCTTCTCTTTTCCTTTTCTTTTTCTTTCTATTTTCTTTTCCCCTTTTCCCCTCTCCTCTCCCTTTCTCTTTGGGGTGGCCGGCGCCACCCCTGCCCGCCGGTGGTCGGCGCCGCCCTGGCGCTGGCACCGGGCGTGGCCTGGCCGACAGCCAGGCCTTGCGCCCCTAGAGGGGAGGTGCTGTGCGTGAGCAGGAGGCAACAGTTGTTGCCTCCCTATCTTTTCTCTCTCCCTTCTCTCTCTTCTCTTTGGGGTGGCCGACGCGGCCACCCCTGGCCAGCGGCCAACGGAGGGTCGCTGGTGCCGGCCCTGGCAGGGCCACGGCAAGGCCTCCTGGCCTGGCCGTGGACGGCTGAGAGGGGGCAACAAACCCTTTTTTCTCTCTCACTCACTCTCTACTTTCTCTCCTCTCTCTATAATTTCTCTCACTCTCTCTACTATTTCTCTTTCTTTCCCCTCAGTGTCTCTCTCTTTCTCTCTCTAACTCCTCCTTTCTATCTCTACATTTTCTCTCTCTAGATCTCCCCCTTTCTCTCTCTAAAAATCTCTCTTTCTCTCTAGGTTTTTCTCTCTCTAGACTTTCTCTCTCTTCTCTATCTCTTCTTCTTTCTCTCTCTAAAAAAATATATATATTTGATTATATTTTGGCGCAGCGCAAGTTCCGGGGATTTCAGAGTTTTCGGCTTTTCTGAGATTTAGGCGAGTGTCCTCGCCTCCATTTGGTTTTCCCCGCTTCGTCAGGTCGACATGTTATTTATTATAAATTTATATGTATTTTGTATTGAGCTGTGTCCTTGTATTTGTATGTGGCCGAGTGCCAATGACTGGACATGTATTGCTCTGTGATGACTGCTCGTAATATGATAGAACAACTCGTGCGGGTACCGGTACCAACTCTGGGTTTCTGCCGACTCCCGTCTGGTTATCCAATTGGTTGTATGCCTATACCCTTACGAGTTCGTGGTAGCTGTCGAGAGTGCGCTTAGAACCTAAGTATACTTTGGTCTCGGGCTCTCTACTCAGCCTTCAGGCTTCACTACTCTACGATAGTTAAGCTATTATCACGATATAACATGCTTGCGTGGTACTAACATCGCAGGTACTCTTGTACCAAGTTTGGGTTTCTGTCCACTCCCGTCTGGCTATCCAATTGGTTGTATTCTTGTACCTTTACGGGTTTCATGGTAGCTACTGAGAGTGCGCTTAGACCCCGAGTGTATTTTAGCCTCCGGGCTCTCGCCCGCTATCTCAAAGGAGAAGTGCGTTCAGACCGTCAGGTCTTTAAGCTCCGCCTGATAGGCATGCTTAGCGCTCAGTGCTTTATCACTAAATTCGTCTAGGCGAGATGCTGTCGGATTTTCTACTCGCACTTTAAGCAGAGACATCCCGGTAACCTCGCCAGGCGCTTCAGTGTTAAACACTGTTTGCTATCCATACCTCTAGCTTACTCAGCTTCGCTTGATTGTGCTCAGCTATTATTCTATCACATGCCATGTACATACTAACACTTGACATGCTATTACTTAATACCTATCATTTGCATGCTAATATTTAACACCTGTCGTATCACTTGACAACTGATGTGTTATCACCTGACATCCGACATGCTACCACTTGACAATCGCTCCCTGTTATGATATGACTTGTCACCTGCCTAATATCACCCTCTTGTCATGCTATCACTTGACACCTGGCATGATATACTTGACTCTTATAATTATCATGATAATAGGAATAATGACCTGACATCTTGTTTACATCTTGATATATTATAGTACAAACCGTACTCCTGATATACTTGTACTCTTGACATTCCTGGCTTGTTTTTACTCATTTCCAGAATCTGATAATTATCTAATAAACTATAAAATGAGACAACTTACATCGGGTCGGGGAAAACTTGCAGATATCAATACATGTTCGTGTTTACAGTGGTACTAGGTATGTTGTGCAACTAAAACTTCCGGTCTGACCTGAGGGCCTCCAGGTGACTGAGGGGGGTGCTGGCTCCCTCCTTCCTGGTACCATCTTGATAAGGGCATTCTATAAGACCCTCCTGATCGCCTTGTTGTAGGTTCCGTTCTCCAGCAACGGAATATCCTAGGCCGTGGTTCCGGGTATGCACGGGACCCACTGTAAACATTGTTCGTTGATACCCTCGTTGGTTTTCACTGACAACCTTGCTTTACTCAGATGTGGATATATGTGCTGGGACGCTAGTTCACATATCTAGACATCTGGATAAGACGAGTAATAATAATAATAAAGATGCCAACTATGTATTTGTTGTATACTTTGCCGAGTATGCTTTCATCGGGTTTTATATTAGGTTTCCGGTTTATGACTCTTGTTATATTATAACTGCTTACATCCTGCCTTTCCACTTGTATTCTATTCCATTTGTCTCCTGCTATCTTATCATATCATAAGTATTCCCTACTTGATGTTACTTGCTTTATATCTACTTGCTCCTGTATGCTTGTGCTCACGACACGATTTTCAATGCATGTTTGTGATTCGGATTTATCGATACTCATGTGCTTATCTATGCTCGCCACTTGACATTCGCATCACCACTCACCGGGGAGTTCTGTCTGACTCCCCTGGATCCTCATGTCCAGGTTTTGGAGCTTGGAGCGTGTAGATTCTCCCAGTTGCTGACCTGAGATGCGCAGCAGTAGCGGGGATCATCGGCAGACCGTCCAGAGCCCTATCCTTTCAGCCCCCTGCTCGGTTCTAGAGTTTTCCTGTGATGACTCTGAGCCTCCTTTTATACTGTTCATACTTGTACATCTCTTTGTATTCTCGCATTTGCGCCTATCGTGATATAATATTCTTGTAATATTGTATCACATCTAGTGATAACTTTGTAACTGTACTCATATGTTGGAATGTATAATGCATCACGTGCTTCCATACTCTGATTCTTGCTTATACTGATGCTTAGCGTATATACGTGAGGGTATTTTTGACCTGCGTATATATATCGCAGTAACGTCTCCGTACCCGCGGGATCGGGACATTACAGGATGGTATCAGAGCCTAGGCTCTTACATCCTTAGTACGTCCAGATGGCAAATTAATGGTAAAGAAATTTGCAACTGGAATCGCATGAGTCCTAGTTATACAGTCCAACTATAAGTACAGAGTTATCTATTTTTCTTGATCATCCTTCCTTTAATCCCTAATCCTTTCCATCTTTCCACTGTTTTGATTTTTCGAAGCCTTTATACCAACTTAAGATATGGATAGACTAGGGAGGTAGCGGCTGGTTCAGAATGAAGCTATTATATGATCTCTTCGACTAACTCTATGAAGTTTGGGTATTCTCAGAATGGATCTGCAATCGAGTTATCTTTCAGAAGTCAGTAGTCGGGATTCTCTACGGGTATTCTATATTCTTGGCTGTATCTTTTAGAGTAATCGACGCTAGGTATTCAAAATTCTTAATTATCAGTCTTCTTTATTATGCTAAGTATTATCAGGGTTTCCTTTATCTTTGGTATTCTGACGTTTTCTCGGAGAGCTATTAAGCATGCAGTACAGTGGAAATTCTATTGTGAAGCTGTGTTATCAGGTTAATATTATTCGGCATCGTTTGAAGATTTATACAGCAGGAATGCAGAAGATGTCTATATTTTGATTATTGTTCAGTCGACTTGAGAGCCCTACCTGTAGTAAGTCTTATCTTAAATGGTATAATTCCTGTCCATGTCCTCTTTGTGTTCATTTTACCCCTTATCGAAATTGCGAGGACGCAATTTTTGTAAGGTGGATGGAATGTAACACCCTGCTCCCGGGATACGTACTTAATTTCGTATTCAGATTTTTCGATCATATTTTTTGATTTACTTCCTGCATTTATTTCATAGTATGAAATTTTTATATGATCGTTTTTACCTTGGATCCGGATTCGTGAACTCGGAGTCAGCCCTAGTCTTCCGTGGACCCGATCTCAGGGTATTGCTCGATTTGGTCTTTCTGTTATTCAAATTTGATCGATTTTAATTTCAAACATCATTTTCTAATATTTTAGATTTTCTATGATTTTCTGAAATTTTTCTGAATTAAATTGAAAATCTTCAAAACGGTGTCGACCAGTACCGCTCACCGATTCTCAGATTTTTAATTTACAATTGGAGTTGAATTTCTAGAAATGGCTTTTCACATTTTTTTAAATCATATTTCCTATCTAAATATTTTTTCTGAAAATTTTCTGAATTTATCAAAATTCCACCGGATTTGGTGTCAGCCGATATCGCTGGCTGATTCCAGGATTTTTAATTTGCAATCGGAATTGAATTTCTAAATTCTATTTTCAAGTTGCTCACGTTGCTTATTAAAATCATATTTTCTTCTTTTAGACATTTTCTTGAAATTTTCAGAATTTATCAAAATTCGGCCGACCCGGTGTAGACCAGTATCGACGGTTGACTTTAGGATTTTAATTTAAAATTTTGATTTTATTTCTAAAAACCGATTTCACCATGTACCTTAAAATAATATTTACTATCACAAAGTGCATATTATCTAGGTTTTATGAAGGATAAAATATTCAATCCAATTTTGAATTCTTACCTTAATTGAAGACAAGATCTTGCATATAGACTAAGTTTAAGGAAGAATAATTTTTGGTGGACTTATGACCTTAGATCACTTATATTTTTGCAAAAATATTTCATAAACTTGTCTCTCTTTCAAAATGTGTCTTCAAAATACTAACATTTATTTTCTTTCTTTATGGATTTTGTGGGTGCAATCCGCTGAAAACCCTCAGGAGACAACACTCCTCCTCTAGGGGTAACCTAGAGGTTTAACGGCTTGTTGCACACGCCCAGCGCAATTGCGTCACCTGCGAAAGTGGTGTAATAACATGTATAGTATAGTTTTTCTTTTCTTGTTTTGCTCAGGACGAGCAAAAGATAAGTATGGGGGTGTGATTAGTCTACAATTCTGCATTATTATATCGCATTTTCTCACCGATTTATGAATAAAATGTCGGTCTAAATTATGCTTTGGTTTCTCTTGCAGATAATCAAGACAAGGAGGGCAAATGGGTAATAAGAGCTTAAATAAACCCATTTTCAGGTAATTAAATCCGCAATACTTAGAGGCTAAGCAAGGGAACTTCTAGAGGATACATTGAACCTAGACCTTTGCTCACGTCAAATGAAGATCTGGACAAAAATACCCGAAATTGAGTATACCAAGAAGATCCTAAAAGCGAAGGGGTCGCGCTCACCAAAACTAGGGACTTATGTCCCTGGTATTGCCGTGGATCCGCGGCAATAGTCGCGGTTCCGCGGCAATGTGGTGGGCCCACGCGTCGATTTTTGACGCGTGGGCCCGTCTCGTCTTCTAGAACTCCCTTATGCCTAATAAAATCCCTGTAGAGATCCAAAACGAGGCAGTTTTTGATTTTAGGTTAGGGTTTCTATGTTTTAGTATAAATTGTGTAGGTGTTCTTCCTTTCTTTTCTTTTGTATTTTCATTTCCTTTTTAGATCTTGTAGTAGGACTGAGAGATTCAGAGAGAGATAGAGAGGGATTGATGTAATAGATGGTGACAATTTATGTAAAGGTGCCTCCTTTCTTCTCCAAAGTAATCTTCTCCATCTCAACATGATGCTTGGCTAACTTTTCTTCTCATGGCAATCTAACTACTAACCACTAACCATCTAACTACTTACTTGATAATTCACATGAATCTAATAGCCTCTACAAGGCCTTGTTCTTGCAAGAGCCATTGATGGCTTATGATGATGGATTCTAACATTCTAACATTTCTAACACCTAACCTACTAACTTGCTAACTTACAAATGCTAACTTTATTTCATGCTCATCTCTAACCGGTTTTGATGATTTAATAGTAGCTTGCAACTTGTTATGTGGTATGGATTTGTTGTTTGAATGCAGAAGAACCTTCTTATGTGCCATGCTCTGTATCATCTCTTGAAGCCAAGGAGTAGTGATGGCCAAGGATCGATGTGAGGCAACTATCACTAAGAGGTTAGCATGGTTAGTGGAGCAATTAGTAGTTAGTGGGCATGAGTTTTATTTTACTTTGTTTTGAAAATTATTTCAAAAATCCTTTTATCATTTTTCTATCGTTGTTTTACCATCCTCTCAGTTTATCTTTGTTTCATCTTCTTTTCTATTTTGTTTTCCGAACCACTTCTCTTTGGTTTTCACATCGTCGTTTTCATCGCCTTCTCCACCTATCACATTCTGGATTTCTTTACTTTTCTTTTCTTTTTCTAATTCTTTTAACAAAGAAGACTTGTTAACAACCGACGTGAATAAGAACTGTTAATGTTTCTATCGCCTCCCGTCCCTGTGGATTCAACCCATTTAGCCAATGCTATAACAGAAGTATTGAGGGAACATTAGCACATAAGCATTTACATTGATTTCATAAAACACACATTTTCAAGTGCTTGTTCCATCCCGATCAGCGACCGTGATGAGGAGAATAGAGGCTCTAGAAATAAAAGAGCCAGCCAATGTCAACCAAATCAACCCACCACCAATTCACAATCCAGATTGTTCATACTGTCAGGCATCGAACCATGTTTTTGAAGAGTGTCATGCTTTCCAGACTCAGCAAGTACCACTGGGACATATGAATGCGGCCTACTCACGGCCGCAACACAATCCGTACTTACAGACGTACAATCCGGTTGAAGAATCACCCAAATTTCTCCATGGCCTAGAACAATCCTTCCAGGTCAAATTTTCCCAATAATTTTCACCATCCCACTCATTAAACAAATTTCCCCAGTCAAGCTCCATCTTCCTCCTTCCAAAGTTCACCATGGAAAAGAAATTAAGTAAATTGGAGGAGAGCATAGAGGCTTTTATGAAGTCCCAAACCGCCTTCATGTAAAATTAGGGACAAACACTGAGCAACCATTCACAGGCCATATCGAGATTGGAAATACAGATGAGTCAATCAGCTAGCTCTCTAAGTGAAAGACCAAAGGACACTTTACCTAGTCAGCCGCTAGTCAGCCGCTAGTCAACCCTAAGAATTCTAATTAAGCTTACAAAGTTCAAGATCTTCAGATCAACCAGTATAATGTTGTTCATACACTCCGATCTGGAAAGAAGGTGGACACCAGGTCTACTAATAGAAAAATCTTGTCCACATTGATCCTACTCCTGCCTCCACATCTGCTAGCTCCTCCAAATCTGCTCCCCAAACGTCTGACAAGGACACAGCTGCTGAGGAAATTCATAAGCCTGTAGCACCCTTTCCTAACAAGCTTAGGAACAATAATAAGAACATGCACATGGAGAAGATACTTGAGATGTTTAATCAGGTCAAGCTGAATATCCAACAAGTCCCAGCCTATGCCAAATTTCTTAAGGATATGTGTACAAAGAAGAGAAAGACAAATGTGCCCAAAAAATGTTCTTGGCGACCAATATAAGCGAAATTCTATCTGGTCCTATTCCGGTAATATATAAAGATCCCGGATATTCCACTATATCCTGCACCATAGGACAAACAAAAATTAGCAGAGCCCTCCTTGACCTGGGAGCAAGTATCAACTTGCTACCTCTCTCAGTATACCAGCAACTTGGGTTGAGTGAGCTGAATCCAACTCGAGTCACCATTCAGTTAGCAGACCGATCTGTGAAAATTTTGAAGGGGGAAATCACAGATGTCCTTATCCGGGTCGGAGATTTCATCTACCCCATTGACTTCATTGTGCATGAGACCCAACCTGTGTTAAATCTGCGGTCTCAAACTCCAGTCATCTTAGGGCGCTCATTCCTTACTACAGCTAATGCCATAATCAACTGTAAGAATGGGTCCATGCGATTGACCTTTGGAGACATGACGAAGGAAGTCAATGTCTTCAGTCTTGGAAGACAACCCAGGGATATAAATGATCAGACTTTTGAGGTCGATTCCATTAAAAATTTGACCAGTGAGCACAAAGAAAGCATAGAGATGGAAACGAAGAGTGAGTTTGATCTGGAATCTGAGGATTTCAATCTGGATCATATCATGGACTCAACAGTGGACTGGGCATCAAGCTCAAGTGTACCCCATCACAGGACCGAAACTCTAGATATCACCTCCAATGAATCAACTCCTTCCCTAGAGTTAAGAGCCTTACCTAAACACCTCAAGTACGCCTACTTGGGCGGAAGTGAAACCCTGCCAGTCATCATAGCATCCCATCTGACTGAGCAATAAGAGGACAGCTTGATGTCTATTCTGAAGAGACACAGGGAAGCCATTGGATGAATCATGAAGATATCAAGGGGATAAGTCCAGAAATAGTTCAACATAGAATTCACTTAACCGATGAAGCGATTCCCAAGAGGGACCCACAACGTAGGCTCAACCCACTCATGCAAGAAACCGTAAAAACGGAAATTTTGAAACTATTAGACAATGGGATCATTTATCCCATTTCTGATAGCCAATGGGTTAGCCCGGTTCATGTGGTCCCCAAGAAAGTTGGTTTTACGGTGGTAGAGAATGAGCATAAAGAGTTGATACAAATAAGACTGCCTACCAAGGTTCGTGTTAATATTGACTATAGAAAGTTGAATGCGGCCACTCGTAAAGACCACTTCCCGCTACCCTTCACCGACTAAATGCTTGAATGCTTGGCTAGACATGAGTACTATTGTTTCTTAGATGGGTACTCGGGATACAATCAGATCCCCATTGCTGAAGAAGACTAGGAGAAGACTACATTCACCTACCCATTTGGAACTTCACCTACCGACGCATGCCCTTTGGATTGTGCAACGCTCCCGCGACATTCCAATGGTGTATGCTCAGTTTGTTCTCTGACATGGTGGAACATTTTCTTGAGATTTTTATAGATGACTTCTCCATCTACGGAGATTCATTTGATCAATGTCTTCATCATTTGGAGTTAGTTCTGCAAAGATGTAAGAAAAAGAATCTAACTCTGAACTGGGAGAAATGTCATTTCATAGTGAGATAGGGAATTGTCTTAGGCTATGAGATTTCTCGAAGAGGAATTGAACTGGACAAGGCAAAAATAGAAGTGATCGCTAAGCTTCCACCACCCAAAAACATCAAGGATATCAGATCCTTTCTAGGGCATGCTGGGTTCTACCGATGGTTTATTAAGGACTTTAGTAAAATCACTGGCCCTTAACCAACCTACTCGCAAAGGACTGAAAATCACCTAGAGGGGGGTGAATAGGCAATGGCTATACTTAATGCGGCATTAAAATAACTTGCTAAACAAAACTTACAAGAGAGTAAGCAATATAAGTGCAAGTAAAGAGAGAGTAGAGTTTAGAGAGATAGTAGGCAATCGCAAACATAAGGATATGTTTTGAGGTTCGAGCCACTGCTCTACATCCCAGCCATCAACATTATGAAGGATTTCCACTATGACTGATCCCACTGGATTGTCAACCGGTTACAAGTTCACTAGAACTCTTCGGACACACTTGTCCTCTCTCAAGGTGCCGCAATACCAACTTTGAGCTCACTAACTCGCTTGATGCGGCAACCTCTACAACTTATCAATCAAAGAAAAACGGTGATCAATACTTGACCACAAAGATAGCTCACAAGCACGACCCTACAACCAAGATGGGGAAGTGAAATACTTGGGATTGTGTAGTGCAAATAGCATGTAGAGAAGTAGAGAAGAGGCTCAAGCTAAACCACCAAAACTTTGGAAATAGTTGGCTCAAGAGAAAATCTTTTGCAAAGAGGCTAAACTATGAAAAACTTTGATGTAAGGCTTAGAAATCTTTTTTTTAAGTTGTTTCATAGTCCGACTATTTATAGGGGATGAAAACCAAGGTAGAAAACACAATAGGTCCGTTGGGACAAGACATAGGAAAAGACAAAATTGAATCTAGCCGTTGGGAGCCAAGTCAGCAGAAAATTCTGCTACCGGTCGACCGTCAACGGTCGAATTTTGGACTGTTGGGAAAAGCGGTCGACCGGACGGTCAACCGTGGTTCCCAAACAGAGAGTGAAACTCTCTGTCGGTCAACCAGGTCGGTCGACCGGAACAAACAGAGAGCACTGCTCTTGCAGATGGTCGACCGTCCCGGTCGACCGAAGTGCACGTTTGTACTTTGGTGCATGTCGGTCGATCGCCCAGTCAACCGATAGAGCAATTTTGCTCTGCCAGCGATCGACCACCTGATCGACCGGATGATGGCAAAAACCTGATTTTGGATATCTTTTCGAAACCAATATTTTTACAATAAAAATTCTTTTGATAAGCAAATACAAAATAGAGTTCTAGGGCTTTGAAGAACTAGAGTGTGATCATAGATCGACACCAAATAAATTAGAACTATATTTTGACAAAATTGTTTACTGAAACAAGTACCAGTTTTTCCTAAACTTGTTTTTTCGAAACGTGGTTTTCTAAAACTTTATTTTTCTAAAACGGTAAGAAACATAGTAGTATATTTTTGTTTGAAAACACAAAGGAATGTGAGTGTGTGTCTCAATCCCAAAAACTATCAACCTCTATCATCTCGGTTTTGACAAATGACTATAAATCCTAACTGAAAATGGAAAAAGTAAAAATACAAATCGTAAAATAGTCTTCTGAATATTGCTTGATCCTTGAGCTCTTCTAGTGTGCTAGGCTCTGGGATCTAAATCTTCTTGGCTTCCAAATGTGTGAGTCTTGTGATGGAGCCGAAATGCAACATATAATTTTACCTGAAACTTAATTAAACAATTTTGTTAATACATAACTACATATGATTTGTTATCATCAAAACTAGGGCTAATGACCTTTGGGCCAACAATCTCCCCCTTTTTGATGATGATAAAACATATGTAGTTATTACAAATATTTTGGGAAGAGACTTCAAGTGAAGCGCCCCTTAACACATGCGTATATAAGAATAAGGCATAAAAGAGCTAAATGCACAAATAAAAGCATATATATAAGATATGACAATATGGCTCTAATGCTAATCATCTATGCATAATAAGGATACTGAGTTATAAAAGTGTATGCACAAACGGTTACCCTCCATCCATCCAAAAATACCTTCAGCCTTCAAAGAATAAGTGGCAAATGGGTGGATGATAAAGGAGTCAATAAACAAACCACATATACTACGAATGTAAAGACAATAAGGATAACTGTCATATCAAAGATAATAAATATGTCCATACATGCTTAGAGGTTCATGCCAACCTCAAAGCCAAATACATGCCACACAAAGCATATGTCCATAAACAGAATACATATCCAAATATGTCCATAAACAAAAAATCAAAATGTAGACAGAAAATTAAAAAAAACTAACTCCTACAAATTAACTCCATCAAATATCTCTCCCTCTTTTTGTCATCAACAAAAGGGGTTAATTCTCCTGAAAATCAGGGTCTTCCGGTGGAGCTGGAGCATCAGGAACAACAGAAGGAGGAACCTAAGGCTCAAATGGAGGACCTGTCAGAGAAAGTGGCCATGAGTGACTACTCGGAAGAGGAGCTGGCCAATCGTTTCTGCTGTAGGTGTCATCTACACAGGTCTGCAGGTAGTGGATAAAAGCACAGATGTGATGGAGATCATTGTCCACTCGCTGCTCTAGCCGCTGGAAGTGAACGGTCATCTGCAGGTTGTGCTCCCGAAGCTAAGTGGAGAGAACTAGATATGGATCAAAGGAAGCAAAAGAAGCAGAAGAAGAGCCAGGAGCAACAACAGGTATGATAGGCTGGGACTGAGGAGCAGGAGCACGCTCCCTAACACGCATCCTCTTGAGAAGAGTGCATTTGATGTCAACTGACAGTTCGATGGACCATTCAGTGGAACGATCGGACTTGAGTTGCTTCAATAGACGTGTGATAAGCATCCCAAAGGGCAAGTGCCGGTTTGGGATCAGAAGATGATCGGACGTCATACAGTCAACGATGAGTTTAGAAATATTTACTCTAATGCCTTTCAGAAGGCAATAGATCAGAAGAGGAGCAGAACTTCTAACATGACTATACTCTCCTGATTTTGGCAGGAGGTTATAGAAAATAATTTTGGCTAAGACTTAGGTGGTAAGAGTGTAATACTTCACCTCCTTATTCCTAAGTAAAATGGAGTTATCATCGTCATGAAGCAATATGGAGGCGGTGTGGGCAGACTCACCGTGAGGATAAGCAAAATCATGTAAATCCACATTATAGATATTTACCCCCTCACAGGAGAGGTGTAGGAGATAAGCAAATTTATCAAGGGAAATGTTAATATCCCTACTTAAAACTCTAGACCTGATGTGATTGTTCTGGAAAGACAGGTTAGAGTAGAAGTAGTGTACTAGTTCAGGGGATACATGTTCTTTAATAGTGACAAAATGCTCAAGTGAACTAGTACCTGAAATATTAACAAGATTAAGGTGCTCAAAATCACCAAGCACCACAGTCCTATCAGAGATAGCAATTTTATTGTGGATTATGAAAAATCTGTGAGATGCATTTTGGGAGATAAAGGGGTTGGAAGATGATACAGGGGTTTTCACCTTCTCAGATCTGGATCTCTTAGACATGATGAAGATAATAGACAAGACTATGGCACGAATAATGAAAGAAAAACTAGAATAATTTTGAAAATTTAGGAGATTAAGGAATAAATTGAATATACCTTCAAAATCCCAAAAATTCCTTGAAAATATTGTAGACCAGGAGCCTGAAAGAGATTTAAACAATTTTATTGGGGAAATTTTGGAGTGGGAATGATTTGAGAGGGTTGGAATAGATGGGGAAGAAGGAAATTGAAGAGAGGAAGAGGGGAAAGTCGGTTGGAGGAAGAGAGAATGAAAGGATTTTGGGAATTAGGGTTTTATAAGAAACCGGATAAACAGCTATACCTGACTCCCGGTCGACCGCTCGGTCGACCAGCACAAACCGAGAGCAAACTCGGTTTCAATCGGTCCGACTTCAGGTAAAAAGTTTTTTTTTTGTATTCCAGGGTAGATCGGTCGACCGCCCGGTCGACCGGTCCTATGATAGGCTAACTCGGTCGACCGTAAAACCCAAAACTATTAAAAAAAATTTATTTTAATTTTATTTTCTTTTTAGAGGATATTAGAAACTAATATATATTTACACATAAAACATGAAAACAATGTGAAAATTATAATAGGCATGAAAAACAAATAAAATTAATTTTTATTTTATTTTATTATTATTAACAACATAGTTGTCAATAACTAAGCAATAAATTTGAGATATTGAAACCGAATACCCCTTTACGGGTTCTGAACTTCTCATCGACATTCCTCTACATAAGACTTGAGGCGCGTAATTGATATCTTCATTTATTTGCTTAATTATGGTTAAAAAAAATTTCATATTTGACAGTATACTCATAAAAATATTTATCAACCAAAAAAATGTGGACAATCAAAACATGGCTAGTATGAAAATAAAAGCAAACTAAATATACAATCTTAACTATAGGCAAGATACAAAAATATGCAAGTCTACATAATTAAAGTATTTTACCACAAAAAAGACTTTCTAATCATATGCATGTATAGATCTAACTAGAGATAAAATTCTTAAGTGGAGAAGTTACCAAACCACGGACAATCTCTAAAATAGGTGCCTCTTTGATAGTGATGCAAGTGATGATTTGTTCGTTGAGCTTTGATGCATCCACCACTCGGGTACCATCTCTTCCTAAGTCTTGGAGGAGGACGACACACCTGTATCAATCAAATTTGGTGTGTTCTTTGGTACCCAATCTTTTTGGGTCCTATGGGGTTAGTACTTTCTCGAACCCAAACATTTTTATTTATCACGTTTAATTTTGCATAACAAAATTTAGCCAAATGGCCTTTGCGGCCACAATGTGCACAAGTATATATTTTTTCATACATAAATGCATGCTTGTGTTGATGTGAGTGTGCATGCTTTTTATGATGTGTGTTTGGGGTCTGTTTGGTTGTCGTAACTGGCCGTAATTCGTAGTTGTAATTGGTAAAGTCTTTTACAATTGTAAATGAGTTACATGTATGTAAATTTTACGGTGTTTGGTTGGTAATATAAAATTGTAAAGTGAGAAAGTGTATTGTACTTTACGGTGTTTGGTTGTCGTAATGTATAAGTCGTAAGTGAAAAAGTTGACCACAAAATTAACTATTTGGTGATTTTAAAAGTTTTAATACTGCAAATAAATATTAAAAAAGTTAAATATTAAAATTTTTTAATATTAATATAAAAAAATAATACAAATTTGTATGACCACAAAATTAACTGTAACTGGGCTGTAAGTGAGTGATAACTGGGTTGCAAGTAAGTGTTAATTGAGTTACGTAAGTCTTTTACGAATTACGGTCCAAACAAACGCCGTAGTTATAACTGGGTAGTAAGTCATTTACGAATTACGGAGTTTTACGCGAAACAAACGGCCCCTTGATGCATGAGTGTGTTTCCTTTGGGTTTTTCTCTAAGGAAACATAGATGCAAATTTATTCATGTCAAAACACACTTTTTTAAAGTAGTATTCAAAACCTCAATGCGTTTTTGAATATCTAAAAATTCATTTTTATTACAAGTGATAATTGGACTTTTACCCTTACAGGTAGTTTAGTATTTTGCAAAATCATCTTTCATTTTCTCAAAAGACTTAGATAAGTCATTTTTTTCTTTTAGGACAATTTCAGATTTGTTCTTTAGAAGGTCATTTTCCTTTATCAATTTTTTATTTTGAGCAGAGAAAATTTCATATCTATTTTGAAGTTCCTCAAAAAATTGTGTCAATTCATTCATAGTTAGATCATCATCTTCTAATAAGTTTACAGGATTTACCATTGAAGCTTCATTCCCGTATGCCATGAAGCACACGTGCGCGGTATCAATTTCTTCTTCGAATTCTATCTCCGAGTCATCCCATGTTGCCACCATCACCTTCTTTTCTTTTGGACGTTCTTGGAGGTCGTGGCTTGTAGTAAGGGGCAATCTACTATTAGATGTCCCGTCCTTTTGCAATGAAAGTAAGGACCCATTTCCTCCTTCTTTTCAAGTCTTCCTTGAGGTCTTCCTCTTCGAAAGTTGCTTTGTTTTCCCTTTTTATAGAACATCTTGCCCACTTTTCTGATGAGCATGGCAAAGTCCTCATCCTCGTCTTCCGACGATTCATCTTCATTATAGGAGGAAGGAGTCGCCTTGAAAGCTATTGCTTTCTTCGTTGGAGCCTCCATTTCTTCTCTCACCTTCATCTCCATCCATGGGTTTTGAGATTACCAATGAAGCCGGAAAAGTCCATCTCTTCCCTATTGTTGAGCTCCTTGAGGGTGGTTACCTTGACTTCCCAAGATTGGGAAGAGCTCTAATGACCTTTCGGATCTTTTGGTCATTATCAATCTTGTCACCTAAATAAGATAAACCGTTAGTGATTTTGGTGAACCGAGTAAGCATATCATCAATGGAGTCATTCTCAAACATATAAAAATTTTCATATTGAGAGCGGAGCAAGTCAATTTTGGATCTTTTGACTTGAGACGTTCCCTCATGAGTAATTATGAGATCATTCCAAACTTCAAAAGCAGATTTACTGTTTATTACACGTGAAAGATCATCATCATTAAGTGCTTGTGTAAGTGCATATTGGGCTTTGGCATTTGCTTCATAGTCCTTGGCGGTTGCTTCGGACCATGTATCCTCATTACTGTAAGGTTCTACAAATTTCTTAGTTATGGCTTTAGCAACTCTAACTCCTAGGGATTTGAGAAATAAGTTCATCTTGACCTTCCAAATGGGGAAATTCAAGCCATCAAACTTGGGTGGGGACTTGATGCTTGAGAAGTCATGTGATGCCATAAAAACAAGTTAGTGCACAAACAAAAAATAGATGCAACAAATGAATATAGCCAAATAAAGAAGATCTCCCTAAGGTGGTTAAACCAAAAGCTAGGGTTATCCTTCGATACCAATTGAAATCACCAAGAGGGGGGCTAAATAGGTGATGGCTATACTTAATACGGAATTAAAATAACCTGCTAGCAACCTAGCAAATATCAAATGCAATTAAACAAAACTTGCAAGAGAGTAAGCAATATAAGTGCAAGTAAAGAGAGAGAGTAGAGTTTAGAGAGATAGTAGGCAATCGCAAATACAAGAATATGTTTCGAGGTTCGAGCCACTGCTCTATGTCCCCGCCTTCAACACTATGAAGGATTCCACTAAGACTGATCCCACTGGATTGTGAATCAGTTACAAGTTCTCACTAGAACTCTTCGAACACACTTTTCCTCTCTCACGGTGCCACAACATCAACTTGGAGCTCACTAGCTCACTCGAGGCCGCAACCTCTACAACTTCTCAATCGAAGAAAACCGGTAATCAATACTTGACCACAAAGATAGCTCACAAGCACAACCCTACAACTAAGATGAGGAAGTGAAACACTTGGATTGTGTAGTACAAATATCAAGTAGAGAAGTAGAGAAAAGGCTCAAGCTAAAATACCAAAACTTTGGAAATAGTTGGCTCAAGAGAAAATCTTTTGCAAAGAGGCTAAACTATGAAAAACTTTGATGTAAGGCTTAGAAATCTTGTTTTTAAGTTGTTTCATAGCCCCACTATTTATAGGGGATGATAACCAAGGTAGAAACACAATAGATCTGTTGGGATAAGACCCAAGAAAAGACAAAATTGAATCTAACTGTTGGGAGCCAAGTCAGCAGAAAATTCTGTTGTTGGTCGACCGGTCAGTCAACTGCAAACGGTCGGATTTCCGACCGTTGGGAAAAGCAGTCGACCGGACGGTTGACCGTGGTTCCCAAACAGAGAGTGAAACTCTCTGTCGATCGACCTGGTCGGTCGACCAGACCAAACAGAGAGCACTACTCTTGCAGACGATCGACCATCCCGGTCGACCTAAGTGCATGTTTGCACTTTGGTGCATGTCGGTCGATAGCCAGGTCGACCAACAGAGCAATTTTGCTCTGCCAGCGGTCCACCGGATGAGGGCAAAAACCTGATTTTGGATATCTTTTCGAGACCAATATTTTTCCAATAAAAATTATTTGGATAAGTAAATACAAAATAGAGTTCTAGGGTTTTGAAGAACTAGAGTGTGATTATGGATCAATACCAAATAAATTAGAAATATATTTTGACAAAAATTCTTTTCTGAAACAAGAACCAGTTTTTCCAAAACTTGGTTTTCTGAAACTTTGTTTTTCTGAAATAATAAGAAACATAGCAGTATATTTTGTTTGAAAACACAAAGGAATGTGAGTGTGTGTCTCAATCCCAAAAGCTATCAACTCTATCATCTTGATTTTGATAAATGATTATAAATCCTAACTGAAAATGGAAAAAGTAAATATACAAATCTTGAAATAGTCTTCTAAATGTGCTTGATCTTGAGCTCTTCTAGTGTGCTAGGCTCTGGGATCTAAATCTTCTTGGCTTCCAAATGTGTGAGTTTTGTGATGGAGCCGAAATGCAACATATAATTTTACTTGAAACTTAATTAAACAATTTTATTAATACATAACTATATATGATTTGTTATCATCAAAACTAGGGCTAATGGCCTTTGGGCCAACAAAGGCGCGCCCTTTGATTTTAACAAGTATGTTTCAAATCATGGGAGAAGTTTAAGCAAGACCTTGTATCTGCGCCTATTATTTCTACTTCAGATTGGGCACAACTGTTTGAAATCATGTGCGATGTCTCTGATTTTGCTAGCGGCACTGTTCTTGGACAGCGCATCGACAATAGGCAGCACGTAATCTACTACTCGAGTAGGACCCTGAATGACGCCCAACAGAATTATACAATGATCGAGAAGGAATTCTTTACCGTTGTTTTTGAGTTAGAAAAGTTTCGGCCCTACTTGTTAGGATCGAAGATGATGATTTTCACGGATCACTCGGCATTGAAATACCTCATGACCAAGAAGAAAGCGAAAGCCCGATTAATTTGGTGAATCCTTCTGCTTCAAGAATTTGGCCTGAAAATCTGGGATAAAAGAGGTATAGAAAATGTGATAGCTGGTCCTCTATCAAGAATTTCGAATGCACCTATCATCCAGGCTCCGATCAATGAGGATATTCCAGATGAGCATATCTTGGCCATTTTTAAGGAACCATGGTATGCGGACATAGTCAATTACCTGGCCACTGGACAAATACCCGCTGACTGGACAAAGCAAGATCAGCGCCACTTCTTTACCCACGTACGGTACTTCTTTTGGAAAAAGCCATATCCTTTTAAATATTGTCCTGACTAGATTATTCGACGATACATATCAGAAGAAGAACAGAGGAGTGTGCTTAGTTTTTGCCATGAACTTGCATGTGGAGGACACTTCGGTCCTCGCAAAACCACAGAGAAAGTTTTATAAAGTGGGTTTTACTGGACCACTTTGTTCAAAGACTCATTTCACTTTTACAAGTCATGTGCAAATTGTCAAAAAATTGAAAAAATTTCGAGAAAAGACATGTTGCCCCTGAACCCTATTCTTGAAGTCGAAATTTTTGATGTTTGGGGTATCGACTTCATGGGACCATTCCCAAATTCATTCGGCAACCAGTTCATCTTGGTTGCAGTAGATTACGTCTCTAAATAGGTAGAAGTTGTACCTACGAAGACCAATGACAATAAAGTGGTTGTCAAATTTCTCAAGAAAATATCTTCTCCCATCCTGGCACCCCCAGAGCAATAATTAGTGATAATGGGTCGCATTTTTGCAATTGAGTTTTTGAAGCTTTGATACGGAAATATTTCATCAATCACAAGTTATCCACTCTGTATCATCCTCAAACAAATGGGCAAGTCGAAGTGACCAATTGACAAATCAAGCTCATTTTGGAAAAGACTGTTGGACAAACTGAAAGGAATGGTCGGTCAAGCTAAATGATGCGTTATGGGCTTACCGAATTGCTTTTAAGACGGTCCTGGGGATGTCTCCATATAGAATCATTTTAGAAAAGCCTAAACTGCCAGTCGAGTTAGAACACCGAGCCCTATGGGCTATTAAGTAACTCAATTTCGATCTGATCAAAGCCGATGAACTAAAGAGATTGCAGATCTCAGAGTTAGAGGAGATACGGAATGAGGCTTACGAGAACGCACGGATTACAAAAAATAGAACTAAAATTTTTCATGACCAGATCATCAACCGAAAAAACTTTGCCCTGAGAGACAAGGTTATGCTATACAAATCGAGACTTCATATTTTCACGGGGAAGCTTAAAACTCATTGGTCTGGACTATTCATTGTGCGCACTGTCTTCTCACACGGTGCTGTGGTTATTGTCGATCCTAAGAATTATCGATCCTTAGAGTAATACGAAATTCAATATGAATGGACAAAAACTGAAGTCATTTTTGACCACTGAGCCTGCGTCCCAGGCTAAAATTATGCTGTCTTTTCGCTCCGTCATACACCTGGCCATCGCCATCCACACGTTACCAAAAGAAGTGTAAATAAAAAAATTATTAAAATTTTTTAGGGGTTCTTTATACTTAATGTTTATATGCTCACCTTTTATATACTTGTAAATACCCTTTTTGGAAATTTCTTTTTCTATCCCTATTTTTACTCTCTTCTCCCTCTCCTTTAGCCTATTTGCATTTGGCCGGCCCAAGTCGAAAGAGATGATATCTTTTCTTCCCCCTATTTATTGTATTTGTAATTACATGACTAGCATTGAGGACAATGCATTAGATAGGCGTGGGGGTGCTAACATTCTTTCTTTTCTTTTTTACTTAAAAAAAAACCTCCTAAATGAAAAAAGAATTTTTATACTCTTTATAAAAATGCCAAAAGGTTGTAAGAATTAAAGGAACCTTATTAAGGAATCTTTATTTTAGCCTAAATAAAAAAGAAATATTAGTTTGACTATGAGTTGGGAGAGACAAGGAAAATAACTCATACTTTTTATTTAGCCTTAATAGAATATGCATAAATCACACACACAAGCTTGGAATTTAGAGACACAACTTTGAATAACAAAAAAAACACCAATAAGCTGGATAATTGTGCCTCAAGAAGCATGATTACTCACGCCCAAAAAAATATAAATTAGTAAATCTTGATTTTGTGGCCTACTCAACATGCATATTTAATCTGAGAGGTGTTTTTCCACCTGGTGCCCTAAAACTATCTGGTTTGGGAGTCATCGATTTGATATGTGTTATATGAGTAAAGTAAAGAGCCTAAAGAAACCAGGAATAAACATATAGATAAATATTAATAAAATTAAATGACATTCAAGGTTGAGTTGAGAAATCCCAAGCATATCACACTTACCCATTATGCATATCTATTTAAAGCAAAATAAAAGAATGAGTTAGAAGTACAAGATCCTTTCTAAATTCAAAGAAAATTAAAATTTCTTCTTTTATGAAGGCTAAAGTATAGGACTTATGAAGGTTAAATCTAATTCTTATATCATTCAGTAATTTTTACTTATATGATTGAAAGTTCTTTTTCTTGAAAGAGCTTTGCTGACAACTAACATTTTTCTTCATTTATTGGATTTTGTGGGCAATCCGCTGAAAACCCTCAGGAGACAACACTCTTCCTCTAGGGAAAACTTAGAGGTTTAAAAGCTTGTTGCACATACTTAGTGCGATCGCGTCACCTGTGAAAGTGGTGTAATAATTCTCTTGTTTTTGTTTTGCTCGGGACGAGCAAAAAGATAAGTGTGGGGGTGTGATTAGTCTCTAATATTGCATAATTTTTATGACATCTACACAATTATCTTATATAAAATACTGCTAATAATAGTTTGCTTGTGTGATCCTAGGTCCATAGTGTGCAATGAAGAAGAAGACCCTAAAACACCATTTAATGGGTGATTAAAGGCCTACAAAGTAGCCATTGACTCTAGGAGGTGATTCTGTTAGATCAGGGGATCAAATCAGAAATCCAGAAAATCCAACTGATGGGGGACCGAAGTGACTACACGCATCAGGCGGCACTGCGTGCGCCGCTTCAGTACAGCCACGGAAACGCCGCGTTTTCGCGGCCGTACTGCATCTTGGGCAAGAGGTTGTCCCCCTGGCCCCATGTCCCGTGGTGCCTATAAATATCCCCCTTGGGCTTCTTCAAGGAGATTCAGAGCTTTTAGGAGTTGTTGTTATTTTGTTTCTAGGAGTTGTAGTTATTTTTATATTTCCTTCTTCTAATTAGTTTAGCCATTAGAGTGAAAGAGAGAGAGAGAGTGTGTACAAGTTGTATTTGAAGGTGACAAACTTATACAAGTAATACTTCTCTTTCTTTTTCCATTTGCTTTTACTTTCTTGTTTTAGTGTAATACTCCTTCTTTTACTTCTTCTTTCTTGTTATTTTATTTTCTTACTCATGTCTAACTAACTCTTTCATTGTATGACTAACTAATTACTAACCCACTTATCTCTAACAACTTGATTGATAACCCAAATGAGTCAATAGTATCAAACAAGCTTTGTGCAAACAAGAGTTATGACATCTTAAGATGAGGGTTCTAACTCTAACTTACTTACAAGTATTCTCTTTCTTATATTTCATGCTTAACGGGTTTTTGATGATCTATAGATTGTAAACTTTGCTTGTCTTTATAAGTTAGAGATATTCCTATTAATCTTTGTCGATACCATTTGTGCACTTGTTTCTTCTTTTAATCTCGCCTTCGATTGGATCTTGATAAGGGAATGTTCAAGTTTTGCCGTGTAAAGCTAAGTTAAAAGAAGGACTTTCATTCGGTCTCCAACGTGAATAGTTCCTATGCATAAAGGTTATGCTTGCCTATGATCCATCGTGAGGCTACATCTTCAAGAAGTTAGAGATTAGTAGGAGTACCTAGTAGAAAGTGAGCCATGCGTTTTTACCATTAAGAAAATCCACTTTTACAAACCAACAAACCAAATCCAAACAATTCTTGAAACAACACTTGGTTTCATTTCAATTCTTTATTTGAAACAAAGAACTTTTTCTTTACTTTGAATAACGAGCCGCATCAAAGCTTCTATCGCTCTTCTTCCTTGTGGATACGACCCTATAGCCACTTTGCTACTACGGAAGAATCGCAAAAGCAGTAACATCGACCCACATTTCTTTACTTATATTTGTGCATGCTCTTTACCGATCAGACAACAAGAGGCATCATAGCCCTAACAAGTCCATCTTGCAACTAACATCTAATAACCCAACCCTCAACCATTGAGGCTGCATTTACTTTATTGACAAAGGCCAGCTCCCTGTGTTAATAATGATTATGGTTGTAACTTGTTTGTTGGAAACTATTAAGCTGATTCAGATCATCTATCTGTAGTGAATCTGACGATTCTGACCTGAACCCCAACATTTATGGGCCAATTTTAGACGTTCATTTCAAGAAGATAGCTGGAGGTTAATCGCCACAAAGTCAAGTGTAAGTGTCATTGTAGCACAATGGTAGAACTTTTTTGTAGTAAGTAAGAGGTATGAGGTTCAAATCCCTCTAACACCGGACTACAACCTTTGTTGGCCCAAAGGCCATTATCCCGGTTATTTTGATGATAGCAAAACATATTTAGTTATGTATTTAATAATCTTGTTTAAAAGGATTTCAGGCTCAAGAAATAGGTTTTTGACGGCTCCGCTAAAAGACTCACAAGTTTGGACGCCGCAAAAATGAAGATTCCCAAGTTATGCACAACTAGGATGCTTCGGGATCAAGATGATGATGTGAAGATCAAGACAAGATCAAGACAAGATCAAGACATTGAAGAAAACAAGCTTTGTATTTTTATTTTTATTTTAGATATTTTGTCAAAGCTAGATATTAGAAGTAGAGCTATGGGATTATCACACACACACCTCTTAGTTAGGTTCATGGCTTCAAAAAGATTTTTCAATTCCATTTCTAACTTAGTTTTTAAAAGAGAACATATTTGAAAATACGCTTTTTAGAAAAACAATAGTTTTGGGAAAAACAATTTTATGGAAAAACAAGTTTCTATCAAAAGGATTTTTATCAAACTATTTTAACATGATAGAAGTATGACACATGCTCATACTCTATGTTTTTACAAGTTCCAAAAATCCTACCCAAGACCCAAAACCAAAAACCCAAGATTTTCTGGTTCTGGAAGTTCTGTTTTTCAGAACTCACAGTGACCGGTCGACCGGCCCGGTCGACCGATGTGCACAATACTGTGCACGTCTATATCAGTCGACCGACCCGGTCGACCGATGTTCACTTGCCTTCACAAGAGTTTTCGGTCGACCGACCCGGTCGACCGATGAGCCCCAACGGTCACATTTTTGACCGTTGGCGGTCGACCGACCCGGTCGACCGGACTCTGTCAAAAGTTCTGACAGATCCAACAGCTATTTTTTCTGACTGTTTTTCTTTTGGGATTTGGTATCAGCGATTTTGTGAGGCTGTTTTTTGACCCCTATAAATAGTGGGTCACCTCATATTGATTAGACAACTATTGCAAAATATTTCATAAGAGTTTTACAAAGATTTTCAAAGCTTTCCTTCATAAAAGATTTTCCAAAGCCTAAATTCCCAACACCCAACTTGTAGCCTATTCCTCAGCTTCTCTCTAGATTTTGCACACCACAATCCCAAGCTTTACATCTACATATTTGGTTCTAGGATTGTGCAAGTGAGCTTTTGTAAAGTGATCAAGTGTGATCACTCATTTCTTCTTGGAGTGAAGTTGTAGAGGCATCGGCCTCAAGGGAGCTAGTGAGCTTCGGGTGGTGTTGCGGCATCACAAGTGTAAGGGACAAGTGTGTCCTTGTATTGGCGATCCGGTGGGATCAACGATAGTAGTGCAAATCCTTCAAGTGTGAAGGCGGGGACGTAGAGCGTGGCTCGAACCTCGGAAACACATCCTTGCGTTTGCGTTTGATCAATTTTCTCTAACTCTACTCCTTTCAATTCTTGCACCTTAATTGTTGTATTTATTGCAAGTCTTTATTTGTGCTATTTGTGTGTGAAAGTTTTAATTCCGCAAAATTGCCATATTTCATATAGCCATCACCTATTCACCCCCCCCCCTCTAGGTGATTTCAATTGGTATCAGAGCCTAACCCTACAACTTAGGTCTAACAACCTTAGGGAGATCCATATTTGGCTATATACATTTGTGTTGCATTTACATTTGCTTGTGCATTCATGGCATCCATGGACTTTTCTAGCATTAAATCCCCACCCAAGTTTGATGGTTTAAACTTCCCCATTTGGAAGGTGAAAATGAATCTCTTCCTTAAATCCCTAGGAGTTAGGGTAGCTAGGGCCATTACCAAAGATTTTATTGAACCCACTAGTGATGAGAGCACATGGTCCGAGGATACTTCCAAAGACTATGAGGCTAATGCTAGGGCATAATATGCATTGACCCAAGCATTGAATGAAGATGACCTTGCACGCATAATAAATTGTAAATCCGCATTTGAGGTTTGGAACATACTCATTGTGACTCATGAGGGAACGTCTCAAGTCAAGAGAGCCAAAGTTGACTTGCTACGTTCTCAATATGAGAATTTCTATATGTTTGATAATGAGAGCATTGATGACATGCTCACCCGTTTTACAAAAATAACTAATGCTCTTTCTTCCTTAGGCGACAAGATTGATAATGATCAAAAGATAAGGAAGGTGATTAGAGCTCTTCCCAAAGCTTGGGAAGTCAAGGCGACCACACTCAAGGAACTCAACGACAAAGAGGAGATGGACTTCTCCGGCTTCATCGGAAATCTCAAGACGCATGAGATGGAGATGAAAGTTAGAGAAGAAAGGGAGGCACCAAAGAAGAAGACCATTGCCTTCAAAGCCGCTCCTACCATACACGAAGAGGATGACTCATCGGAGGATTGCGATGAGGACTTCGCCATGCTCATCCGGAAGGTGGGCAAGATGTTTTACAAGAAGGGACGGCAACGTAACTTCCGAAGAGGGAAGCCTCAAGGAAGGTACGAGAAGAAAAGAGATGAACCCGGTCCTTGCTTTCATTGCAAGAAGATCGGTCACTTAATTGCCGAGTGTCCCGCTCTCCAAGCAACCACTTCCAAACATGGGAAGAAGAAGAAAGCGTTGGCCGCTACATGGGATGATTCGGAGTCGGAATCCGAAGAGGAGCACGACGCCGCCAACATGTGCTTCATGGCACAAGGAGACGACGCTTCTAAGGTAACATTTGATAACACTCTTGATGATGATGACCTCACTATGGATGAACTAGCACATTTCTTTGAGGAATTACAACATAGATATGAGATTTCGCAATCTCATAATAAAAAGTTAAAAAGGGAAAATGAGTCTTTGAGAGATAAGATTAATATTATTGAAAAAGAGAAAAATGAGTTATCTAGTTCTTTTGAAAAATTGAAAAATGATTTTGATAAATATAAGGTAGCTAATAAAGGAAAAACCCCCATGATTTCTAATGATAAAAATGTTTTTGTTGAAATTCAAAAACGTGTTGATTCTTTAGATAAAACTTTAAAGAAATGCGCATTTGATTTTAACAAGCTTGCATCTAAATTTCCTAAGGGAGTAGCTCAAGGGAAACATGTTCATCATAAACACTCCACACATAAACATGCACACACTCATAACCATGCTTTTATGTACAATGGTGGTAGAATTTACATTTGCACGCATTGTGGCCGCAAAGGCCATTTAGAAAAGTTTTGCTATGCTAAGAACAATGTTAAAAATAAATTTGTTTGGGTTCGCCCCGGATCTAACCCCAAAGGACCCACTAAGATTTGGGTACCAAAAGAGCCACCAAATTTAAATGATACAGGTATAGGTGGATCTACATCCTCCAAGACTTAGGAGGAAACGGTGCCCGGGTGGTGGATGCAACAAAGCTTAAAGAACACATCAAGATTGCATCGCTATCTTGGAGGCACCTAATTTTGGAGATTGCCCGTAAATTGGTAACATCTCCATTTAAGAGTTTTAATTTTGTATATACAATTGTTATAGGATTGCTAGTTTAGTCTTATGCCTCATTGATACATGATTATATAAACTTGCAACTCCATCATGATTGTATATGCCATGTTTAGTTTTTGATATCTTTAGTTTCATGCCTTGTTTTATAGTATGTCCACATGTATAGTTTATTATTTGTGAATATATACTTGTATACATATACACATTATTTTCATAAATAAAAATAAAACATTTGTAAAATTTTCTATTTAAGCAAATACCTTAAAGATGGCAATTGCGCACCTCAACTCATTCAAGAGGAATCAAGAGGATGAAGTTCAGAACCCGTCACTGGGTATTCGGCTTCAACATCTTTAAAATCTTTGTTTAAATATGAAAATAAAATTAAAATTGGATTGCATGTATTTTGATGTTTGTAAAGACTTAATGAAGATTTAAAACCTGTTGGTATTCCTATATGATTAATATATCATACCTATTTGGACTACAAAATTACTTAAAAATTTTTTTGGGGCAAAATTGCTGTTAACTGTTTTTCAGGCAAAGCCGGTCGACCGACCCTTAAATCTCCGGTCGACCGACTCTGCCTGAGAGAAAATTTTTAATTTTTTGTTGTGTTACCGGTCGACCGACCAGAATTACGGTCGACCGATGCTGACCTGCTGTGGTCTCGGGATATTTCGGTCGACTGACCCGGTCGACCGATATTATTTACAGAGCTCTCGGTTGGTTTCGGTCGACCGGACCGGTCGACCGATCGTCGTGTTTTTGCCCTAATCTGCTATATATTTTCATTTTTCTCTCTCTCTCTCTCATTTCACTCAGCGACCGGACGCCCCATATTTTCCCAAAATTTTCGTTCTCTCCAATCCTTCAACCAAATCCAAATCTTTTTAAAACCCATCTCAAATCCTTCATCCTACTTCTGGATCTTCGATTTCAGCAACTTCCAACCACCGGATTCGGAGAATTTCAGGTTTTTTCAGTTAGGGTTTCAGAATTCTCAATTAAGGTAAAAATCGAATTTTATTGTGAATCTTCACTTCTAGCTTAGAAATCTTTCTTCCTTTGTCACTATTTTAGGTTGCTTAGCTTCTAGATCGTGCCATAACCTGCTTTAATCTAAAAAAAAAATTTCATTTTTATTCATCATGCCTAAGAGATCTCGTACTGAGAAGGGAAAGGAAGTTGCACAACCTTCCTCCCAAGCTCCTAGACCCTCTCGTCCCTTTATAAATGATCTTGCAGCTGATAGATTCTCCCATCTCTCCACTAGAAATATCAATTCAGGGAGATTTGTAGCTATTCAGGATTTTGAACATCTAGGTATCCCTCAAATCTTGCAAAACAACAATCTAGTTGAGTTCTTGTCCATCAAGGAACAAGTCTACACCTCCCTTGTTCCTTACTTTTATGCCAATTATGAATTCGATGGAAATCGGATCACATCTAGGGTTTTAGGTAGAAACATCGACATTTCTATAGGTCGATTTGCTAGGATTCTGCATCTCTCCACTGGCGGAGCAGATGTGTACTCACATGATTTGCATGACTTTGAATTTCCGGAGGGTGAATCTTCACTCACCGCCTCTACTCTAATCCACGGGAATGACAATCCCGGCTTGGTTAGAAACGAGGTTGTGAGTAGATACACTCTTCAATCTCAAGTCCTTGCCAAGATTATCTTCTACAACATTGTCCCCAAACATGGTGAGTATAGCCATGCTAGGGGTTGTGTCCCTTTGATTATCTTTTGCCTGCTTAAAGGGATTAGGGTAAACTTTCCTAGAGTTATTGCATCTCATATGGGCTCTGATCAGATCCGTACTGCGGGTAGAAGCTTGCCCTACGGCATGCTTATCACCCATCTTCTTAGGGCCCTTGACTTTGATCTCTCCGCTGAAACTCCTTCCAATCCCCTGACCCACATCAATGGAGTTGTCCTGAAGATGATGGAAGCTCAGCTGCGTAGACACGCTCCTGTGCAACCACATCTTCCTCCTGCTGGTCCTGGCTCATCTTCAGCACCAGGATCTTCTTCTTCTGCAGCACCTGCTTTTCCTCCTGAGTTTCTTGCTCTTGTCTCTTTGGAGGTCCGCTCTCAGCTCGAGGCACATCAGGCCTTGGCCGAGCAGCGCGACGCAGCCATTCGTGCAGAGTTAGATGCTCGTGCTCTTCAGGACGCTGCTTTTTGAGAGGAGGTCCGAAACGACATGTCTTATTTTGCTGACTCCATGAGATTCGTGGATGTTCAGTTTCAGGCCCTTTTCTCAAAATTTGACATGCTCGTTCCTGATCGGACTCCGACTGCTTGTTGACTCCCTGCCACCGGTCCTCCATTTCCTCCCAGAGCTCGCTCTTCTGTTCCTCCACCGCGCACCAGAGTCGATGGCATGGATCCAGAGGAGGTTGCTTCTTCAGAGGAAGGTGGTGATGATGACGGAGACGGCGATGATGGTGATGATGGTGCTGAGGAGTGACCTCCCTTTTGATGATGTCAAAAAGGGGAGAGTTATTTTGAGAGAGATATTTTGTAGTATTTGTGTTTGGCTTGTACTTGTATTTGGATATTTTGTGATGGACATGTAGTATTTGTTGTTGGGACATGTAGTATTTATTTTTACTTTGGACATGTATTTTTATGTGTTGTGGACATGGTTATCTTTTGTTTTTATGTATCTCTTATTTATGTCATGTATGAGACTCAATTCCTTCATCTATGATATGACATGAGTATTTGACATCTTTGTTGGCCCAAAGGCCATTATCCCGGTTATTTTGATGATAGCAAAACGTATTTAGTTATGTATTTAATAATCTTGTGTTAAAGTATTTCAGGTTCAAAGAAATAGATTTTGACGACTCCTCTAAAAGACTCACACTTTTGGAGTTCGCCCAACATTTGCATTCCCAAGCTAAAGCACATAGGAAGCTTCGGAATTTGCGTTGAAGAATAGTTCAAGAAGAAGATCAAGACTTGCTAAAGAATCCAAGATTTGTATTTTGTCTATTTTGTTTTAGAATTTTTGTCAAAACTAAATAGTAGAAGTAGAGATATGGGATATCACACACACACATTTTCTAGAGTGATTTATGGCTTCAAAATAATTTCTATTTCTATTTCCAAACTCAGTTTTAGTTGAACATATCTATTTTGGAAATACGATTTTAGAGAGACTAGTTTTTGGGAAAAACATTTCATTGAAAATCAAGTTTTTATCAAAAGAATTTTTTACCAAGTATTTTACCGTGATAGTAGTATGACACATGCTCATACTCTATGATTTTTCAAGACCAAAACATTTTATCCAAGACCCAATACCTAAATCCAAATTGTCCAGGTCCTGGAAGTTCTGATTTTTCAGAATTTCTCAGTGACCGGTCGACCGGCAGTCGACCGGCACTCGACCGACATGCACAAATGTGCATGTGCGTATCAGTCGACCGGGAGTCGACCGATACTCGACCAGCCCCAACCTGCTGCTCTCTGGAAATTGCCAGTCGACCGACCCGGTCGACCGGTGAGCCCCAACGGTCGGATTTTCGACCGTTGGCGGTCGACCGACCCGGTCGACCGGTAGTCTGTCAAAAGTTCTGACAGACTCAACAGCTATTTTTCTGACTTTTTGACTTTAGGGATTTGTCTCCAACGAATCTCTTGAGCAGTTTTTGACCCCTATAAATAGGTGGTCACTTCATATGAAATGACTAATGATTTTAGAGCTATCAAGTGAAATTTTACAAGAGTTGTGAAAAGATTTCAAAGTTCATTTTAGAAAAGATTTTTCTCTCCAAAGCCTAAATTTCCATCACCTTACTTGGAGCCTATTCCTCTACTTCTCTCTAGTTTTGCACTACACAATCCCATATACTCTAAGTCTACTATTTGGTTCTAGGATTGTGCTTAGTGAGCTCTTTTGTAAAGTGGTCAAGTGTGATCACTTCCATTGTAATTGAGTGAAGTTGTAGAGGCATCGGCCTCAAGGCGAGCTAGTGTGCTCAAGGTGGTGAAGTGTCATCACGGGAGACGGACAAGTGTTGTCCTTGTATTGTTGATCCGGTGGGATCCTCAATAGTGGAAATCCTTCAAGTGTGAAGGCGGGGACGTAGAGCGTGGCTCGAACCTCGGAAACATATCGGCGTGTTTGCGTTTGCTCAAATTCTTCTAACTCTATCTCTTAATTACTTGCACCTTTACCTTGTTTAATTCTTGCAAGTATTTGTATTGTGATAATTGTTAGAGTTAAATTTTAAATTCCGCATAATTGCCATTATCATATAGCCATCACCTATTCACCCCCCCTCTAGGTGATTTCAATTGGTATCAGAGCCTAACCCTACAACTTAGGTCTAACAACCTTAGGGAGATCCATATATTTGGCTATATATTTGCTTGTTGTTGTTTGTTGCATTTTACTTGCTTGTGCATTCATGGCATCCATGGACTTTTCTAGCATTAAATCCCCTCCCAAATTTGATGGCTTGAACTTTCCTATTTGGAAAGTCAAGATGAACTTGTTTTTGAAATCCTTAGGTGTTAGGGTAGCTAGGGCTATTACCAAAGACTTCATTGAACCAACTAGTGATGAGAGCACATGGTCCGAGGATACCTCCAAAGACTATGAAGCAAATGCTAGGGCACAATATGCATTAACACAAGCACTTAATGAAGATGACCTAGCACGCATCATTAATTGTAAATCGGCATATGAAGTTTGGAACATGCTTATTGTGACTCATGAGGGAACGTCACAAGTCAAGAGAGCAAAAGTTGACTTGTTACGTTCTCAATATGAGAATTTTTACATGATTGATAATGAGAGCATTGATGATATGCTCACTCGCTTTACAAAAATAACTAATGCTCTTTCTTCCTTAGGCGACAAGATTGACAACGATCAAAAGATAAGGAAGGTGATTAGAGCTCTTCCCAAAGCTTGGGAAGTCAAGGCGACAACCCTCAAGGAGCTAAATGACAAGGAGGAGATGGACTTCTCCGGCTTCATCGGAAATCTCAAAACACATGAGATGGAGATGAAGGTACGAGAAGAAAGGGAGGCACCCAAGAAGAAATCAATAGCCTTCAAAGCCGCTCCAACCATTCAAGACGAGGATGATTCATCGGACGAGTGCGATGAAGACTTCGCCATGCTCATCCGTAAGGTGGGCAAGATGTTTTACAAAAAGGGAAGACAAAGCAATTTCCGGCGAGGGAAACCTCAAGGGAGATTTGAAAGAAAAAGAGAGGAGCCCGGTCCTTGCTTCCATTGCAAGAAGATCGGTCACCTCATTGCCGATTGCCCCGCTCTACAAGCGACCACATCCAAGAACGGGCAAAGAAAGAAGAAAGCAATGGTGGCTACTTGGGATGACACGGAGTCGGAATCCGAAGAGGAAGTCGACGCCGCGCACATGTGTTTCATGGCACATGGGGAGGATGCACCAAAGGTAACTCTAGAAAACTCTTTAGATGAGGATGAGTTAACTATGGATGAACTTGCACAATTTTTTGAAGAATTGCAAAATAGGTATGAGATTTCCCAATCTCAAAATAAGAAATTAAAAAGAGAAAATGAAGCTTTAAAATATAAAGTTGAAATAGTTGTTAAAGAAAAGGATGTTTTATCTAGCTCTTTTGGAAAATTGAAAAATGATTTTGATAAATATAAACTTGCAAATAAGGGTAAAACCACCATAGTGTCAATTGATAAAAATGATTTTGTTGAGATCCAAAAGCGTGTTGATGCTTTGGACTCCACACTTAAAAATTGTGCATTTGATTTGAAAAAGATAGCTTCTAAATTTCCTAAGGGAACACCCCAAGGGAAACATGCACAACATGCACATACACATGCACGGAAACATGCTCACACTCACAAGCATGCATACATGTATGGTAATGGTAGGATTTATGTTTGCACTCATTGTGGCCGCAAAGGCCATTTAGAAAAATTTTGTTATGCTAAAAATAATGTTAAGAATAAATATGTTTGGGTTCGCCCCGGTACTAACCTTAAAGGACCCTCAAAGATTTGGGTACCAAAAGATCCTCCAAATGTAGGTGATACAGGTGGATCTACTTCCTCCAAGACTTAGGGGGAGACGGTGCCCGGGTGGTAGATGCAACTAAGCTCAAAGTTCAAATCTAGCTTGCATCGCTATCGTGGAGGCACCTATTTTTGGAGACTACCCGTAAATTGGTAACATCTCCATTTAAGAGTTTTTAATTTTGTATATACAATTGTTATAGGATTGCTAGTTTAGTTTTATGCTCCATTGATACATAATTAGTATAAACTTGCAACTCTAACATGATTGTATATGCCATGTTCAATTTTGATTTCTTTTTGACATGTATACATGTGTATAGAATTGTTAGTTTGTTTTTGTTCGTTATTGATACATGCTTATATAGAACTACCTTTCTATCATGTTGTGTACATGCCTTGTGTTAATTTTCATATCTTGTATTGTTATGCGTTATGTCATATTTGTCCACATGTCCATTTTGTTAGATAATGTATCTACATGTATAGTTTAGATTTTGTGATTATATACTTGTATACATATAGACCTATTTTCATAAATAAAATAAAACTTTTTGAAAATTTTCATAGTTGAGCAAATACCTTAAAGATGGCAATTGCGCACCTCAACTCATTCAAGAGGAATCAAGAGGATGAAGTTCAGAACCCGTCACTGGGTATTCGGCTTCAACATCTTTATATCTTTGTTTAAATATGTAAAATAAAATTAAAACATTTTGTGTGAAGTTTTGTTGATATGATCACTAAATGAAGATTTAAAAATAATTGTTGTTTCCCTGAATATTATAATATAACATATTTTTATTTGTTATAATTTTTATTTAAAATTTTTTTTGGTCAGAATCTGGTAGCAGAATTTTCAGACTTACCGGTCGACCGGCCCCTAACCCCAGTCGACCGGCTCTGTCTGAGAAGAAAAATTTTGTATTTTTTTTGTGCTACCGGTCGACTGTTGTTATAGGACCAGTCGACCGATCAAGATGCGTGACTCTCTGTATCTTTTCGGTCGACCGGTCCCTTAACCCCAGTCGACCGATCGTCGTATTCTGGCGTATATTTGGACCTTTTCCTTCACTGTTTCGCTCATTCTCTCATTTCTCTCACAGCGACCCGCAGGAGCTCCTCTTCTCCAAAATTTCTAACTTCAAATCTGTTCACCTGATCACAAATTCCTTCAAAACCCATTTCATACTCCTCATTTCTACTTCAGATCTAGAATCTCAAGCCGATCCGTCCATCAGATTTTCAGAATTTCTGGATTTTCAAGCTAGGGTTTCAGATTTTTCCAAAGGTAAAAATTTCGAATTTTTCACTTGTTCTTCCTTTCTAGCTTAGATATATCACTTCTTTTGTCTTCATATTAGGTTGATTAATCATCTAGATCGTGCTTTACCTGCAAAAACCCTAAAAATTTGATTTTTGTCATGGCTCCTAAAAGACATCGTTCTGAGAAGGGAAAGGGCATTGCCCAATCCTCATCTCAAGCCCCTAGGACTGATCCTGTGTTCCGTAACGATCTTGCCTCTGATCGTTACACACATCTAGCCCCTAGGAACACTATTTCGGGTAGGTATGTGGCTATCCATGACTTTGAACATCTAGATATCCCCCACATACTCCGTACCAACAATCTTGTGGATTTTCTCTCCATCAGGGAGAAGGTTTACACTTCTTTGGTTCCCTATTTCTATGCCAATTTTGAATTTAGTGGGAACCGGATCATCTCCCGTGTGATGGGTAGGGACATAAACATTTCCCTAGGTCAGTTTGCTAGGATTCTTCATCTTTCCACTGATGGAATAGATGTTTACTCTTATGACCTACATGATTTTCCTGAATATCCGGAGGGTGAGTCGTCACTCACCGCATCCACTCTCATTCACCGGGATGACAATCCCGATCTAGTGAGGAATGAGATTGTGAGTCAGTATTCCCTCCAATCTCAGGTCCTTGCTAAGATTATCTTTCATAATATCGTGCCTAAATCCGGTGAATTCAGCCATGCTCGAGGCCCTGTTCCCTTGATTATCTATTGCCTCCTTAAAGGCATTAGGATAAATTTCCCTCGAGTGATCGCTTCTCACATGAGTGGTGATCAGATTCGCACTGCTGGTAGGAGTCTGCCTTACGGCATGCTCATTACCCATCTGCTTAGGGCTTTAGACTTCGATCTTTCTGGTCAAGCCTCTTCAAAACCCTCTTCTGATATCAATTCTGCTGCCTTGAAGATGATGGAAGCTCAGTTGCGTCGACACGCAGCTGTGCAACCACCACCTGTTCCTGCAGCTGATCCAGCTCCAGCTCCACCTCCTGTTTTTCCTGCTCCTGAGTTTCAGGGTGCTTCTGCTTCTGAGGTCCGCTCAATGATCGAGGCTCATCAGGCCTGGGTCGGAGAGCAAGTCTCTGCAATTCGTGCAGATTTGGCTGATCGTGCTGCTATGGATGCTGTTTTTCGGGCGGAGGTCCGTAACGACTTGTCCTATATGGCTGAATCCATGAGATTTGTGGATGTTCAGTTCCAGTCTTTGTTCACAAAAATGGACATAGTCGTTCCTGATGGGACTCCGGGTGCTCGTCGTCTCCCTGCCGCTGGTCCTCCTTTCCCTCCCAGAGCTCGCGTCTCTGTTCCACCACCGCGCCCCAGAGTTGATGCCGTGGATACAGAGGAGGTAGATTCCTCTTCTTCCTCAGATGATGGTGATGACCAGACGATGGCCGAGGGCTCTGATGATGACGAGGAGGAGGATGACGAGGCGACTGAGTGATGCTGCTGATGAGTGACCTCCCCTTTATTGATGATGTCAAAAAGGGGGAGAGACATTTGGAGAAAGAGATATTTTGTTATGACACTTTTGTCATTTGGTTATGTACTTGACTTATTTTGTTGTGTTGGACACCTTTTATTTTTTTTTGTTGTGGACATGTATTGTTTGTGTTATGTATTTATGTCATGTTGAGACTCATTTCCTTTTATCTATGATATGACATGTGTAGTTGATATTTTCTATGGGCATGGATATATGATGTTTATGATTTATCAATTGTGATAATATGCCTGAGTATGATTTTTATATATGCATATGTTGAGGGGGAGTTTCATTTGAAGACTCTACCCAAAATATTTTGTGATAACTACATATGTTTTGCCATCATCAAAAAGGGGGAGATTGTTGGCCCAAAGGCCATTATCCCGGTTATTTTGATGATAGCAAAACGTATTTAGTTATGTATTTAATAATCTTGTGTTAAAGTATTTCAGGTTCAAAGAAACAGATTTTGACGACTCCTCTAAAAGACTCACACTTTTGGAGTTCGCCCAACATTTGCATTCCCAAGCTAAAGCACATAGGAAGCTTCGGAATTTGCGTTGAAGAATAGTTCAAGAAGAAGATCAAGACTTGCTAAAGAATCCAAGATTTGTATTTTGTCTATTTTGTTTTAGAATTTTTGTCAAAACTAAATAGTAGAAGTAGAGATATGGGATATCACACACACACATTTTCTAGAGTGATTTATGGCTTCAAAATAATTTCTATTTCTATTTCCAAACTCAGTTTTAGTTGAACATATCTATTTTGGAAATACGATTTTAGAGAGACTAGTTTTTGGGAAAAACATTTCATTGAAAATCAAGTTTTTATCAAAAGAATTTTTTACCAAGTATTTTACCGTGATAGTAGTATGACACATGCTCATACTCTATGATTTTTCAAGACCAAAACATTTTATCCAAGACCCAATACCTAAATCCAAATTGTCCAGGTCCTGGAAGTTCTGATTTTTCAGAATTTCTCAGTGACCGGTCGACCGGCAGTCGACCGGCACTCGACCGACATGCACAAATGTGCATGTGCGTATCAGTCGACCGGGAGTCGACCGATACTCGACCAGCCCCAACCTGCTGCTCTCTGGAAATTGCCAGTCGACCGACCCGGTCGACCGGTGAGCCCCAACGGTCGGATTTTCGACCGTTGGCGGTCGACCGACCCGGTCGACCGGTAGTCTGTCAAAAGTTCTGACAGACTCAACAGATATTTTTCTGACTTTTTGACTTTAGGGATTTGTCTCCAACGAATCTCTTGAGCAGTTTTTGACCCCTATAAATAGGTGGTCACTTCATATGAAATGACTAATGATTTTAGAGCTATCAAGTGAAATTTTACAAGAGTTGTGAAAAGATTTCAAAGTTCATTTTAGAAAAGATTTTTCTCTCCAAAGCCTAAATTTCCATCACCTTACTTGGAGCCTATTCCTCTACTTCTCTCTAGTTTTGCACTACACAATCCCATACTCTAAGTCTACTATTTGGTTCTAGGATTGTGCTTAGTGAGCTCTTTTGTAAAGTGGTCAAGTGTGATCACTTCCATTGTAATTGAGTGAAGTTGTAGAGGCATCGGCCTCAAGGCGAGCTAGTGTGCTCAAGGTGGTGAAGTGTCATCACGGGAGACGGACAAGTGTTGTCCTTGTATTGTTGATCCGGTGGGATCCTCAATAGTGGAAATCCTTCAAGTGTGAAGGCGGGGACGTAGAGCGTGGCTCGAACCTCGGAAACATATCGGCGTGTTTGCGTTTGCTCAAATTCTTCTAACTCTATCTCTTTAATTACTTGCACCTTTACCTTGTTTAATTCTTGCAAGTATTTGTATTGTGATAATTGTTAGAGTTAAATTTTAAATTCCGCATAATTGCCATTATCATATAGCCATCACCTATTCACCCCCCCTCTAGGTGATTTCAATCTTTTGTTGGCATGGAAATGAAGTGTTTATGATTATGATTTGTGATAATGATTTTTATATATATGCTTGTGTTGAGGGGGAGCTTCATTTGAAGACTCTACCCAAAATATCTTGTGATAACTACATATGTTTTGCCATCATCAAAAAGGGGGAGATTGTTGGCCCAAAGGCCATTATCCCGGTTATTTTGATGATAGCAAAACATATTTAGTTATGTATTTAATAATCTTGTTTAAAAGGATTTCAGGCTCAAGAAATAGGTTTTTGACGGCTCCGCTAAAAGACTCACAAGTTTGGACGCCGCAAAAATGAAGATTCCCAAGTTATGCACAACTAGGATGCTTCGGGATCAAGATGATGATGTGAAGATCAAGACAAGTGTTGGCCCAAAGGCCCTTCACCCTAGTTTTGATGATGATCAACTCATGAAGTTATATTTACTAATGATCTTGTGCTAATTAGTGACAGATTCATGATCAAGATCTTAGTAGGTGCAAAGCCCAACAAAGGATAAAAGAACAAGATTTGGAGCTTGCATGTGGTGATCCAAGGAGTTTTTGGATCAAGCTTGGACCAAGTCAAGAAGATGAGAAGCCTTCAAGGGAAGACTTCAAGAAGTTGAAGACTTGTGTCTAGGTATAGAATTTGTATTTTTGTTTTAGTAAAAATGTAAAGGATAGATAGTTGGTGGATTGCTCAAGTTATATCACACACACACACTCTTGATAGAACTCTTGATTTAATTGATTTCATAAAAGATTTCTTTTTAGAAAAGAATTTTTATTTAGTAAAAGATTTTCTTTGAGACAAAATACTATTTTGGATTTTGGTATTTCATAGTTCATATCTTTAAACCAAAATCATGATTAGTGCTTTATGTCAAAAACATAGATATTTCCTATTGATTGTGTAGTGGATCATATCCATACACACTATGCTTTAAAATGAACTCAAATATCTTGTTTTTGTATTTGATGAAGATTTAGAAAAACAAGTTTGGAAAAACATGTTTTGGAAAAATACATTTTGGTTATTGAGCTAATAATTCCAAGTTACAAAAATAGACCAAAACATATATAACATGTCTTGATTTTGTGCAAGCATGTTTGTTCTTTCAAGTATATTGGTAAAACTATTTTTGTAGAATTTCTATGTATTTTTAGGATTTTATAAAAGATTTTTAAATCCTGTTTTCTGACCTGGAAACTGGCTGACAGGCCAAACCGGTCGACCGGTCCGGTCGACCGATGTGCACAGCCCTGTGCACGTTGTCAGCACAGTGGCCGGTCGACCGGGTCGGTCGACCGACCAAGAGAGCTTTGCTCTCTGGAAATATCAGTCGACCGGGCCGGTCGACCGACAGTTCATTCCAGGTTATCGGTCGACCGAGCCGGTCGACCGGTGGCTGCAACGGTCAGAAAAATGACCGTTGGCCGGTCGACCGGCGGTCGACCGACAGCACTGACAGGAGCCCAACGGCTCTATTTTCTGGCAGCCCTATAAAAGGGGTCTTGTCACTTGTTTTAGAGAGAAGATTTTGGAGATTTCTTGAGCTGTTTTTCTGATACTTTTAGAAGAGTTTTCTCCACAAAATAGAGTGCTAATACTTCCAATCAAAAGGGAGTTTTATCAAGAGAGTGTTAAAGTGATTTCTTGTGTTTTCTACCAAAGCTTTCTTTCCTTGATTTCTCACACTTCACTTGAGCATCCATAGACATATCTATCCTATAGGAAAGTGTTGTAGTGAGCTTTTGTAATTGGTGATCAAGTGTTAGATCACCAAAGAGATTTTCTTTGTACTTTGAGGAGACGGGCAAGTGTGCTCGTTGTTGGTGGTTGGAGTTCGGTTGTGAACTCTTGGTGGTTAGAGGTACGGCCTCGGCGAGTCGGTGGACTTGCGTGTGTACGGGACTTGGGAGTCCGAGGGTTTGTAGGTGTACGGCACCGAGGAGAGATCCGGTGGGATCTTACATAGTGGAAATCCTTCGTGTGTCGAAGGCGGGGATGTAGAGCAAGTGTGCTCGAACCTCGAAACAAACCCTTTGTGTTTGCGATTGCTTACTCTTCCCTCTCTCTCTCTTTGTCTCTTTTATATCTTGCATTTACTTTCATTGTGTTCATCTTATATATGCATGATATATACCCTTGTGCTTAATTGATATATAATTGCGTGGGATTGTTGTTAACACTAGTATTCAACCAAGAGAGCCAACGCGGCACCTCAACCCATTCAAGGGGAATCTAGAGGAGCTTGTCCAGAGCCTCGCAAGGGGAATTCGGCAACACTCTTGGTTATACATAAGTGTTAAATTAAAAGGAAGTTTTAATTTGGTCAACTTAGTTTTAATTCCGCATTATTTGTTCATAAGTGACCATTAGATTAGCCATCACCTATTCACCCCCCCCCTCTAGGTGATCTTACAATTGGTATCAGAGCTAGTGCTCTTGATATTGGGTCTAACAACCTAAGAGTTAAAGATCCTACATTTGGGCTAATCACAATATTTGTTGTACACACACCTCACCATGGACTTTATGTCACCACCCACCTTTGACATTCTTAACATCCACATTTGGAAAGTTAAGATGTCATTATTCCTCAAAGCCCTAGGTTATAATGTATATCTTGCCACTACTAATAATGCTTATTGTATAGATGGTAAGAATCTTGAGGCTAATACAAAAGCCCTAAATGCTTTGAAGAGTACCCTAAATGATGATTACTTATTTAGGGTTGCTAATATTGATATGGCTTTTGTAGTTTGGAACACCCTCATCTCCCTTGGCGAGAAAGATCTATATTATGCGGGGAGCGATTCGGACGTTGGAAGCGACATCTCCAACGTGTGCTATATGGTCCAAGGGGATAACCCCCTTGAGGTAAATACCGAATCCGATGATGAGGATGCTAGTATGTCATATGATGAGCTAAATTCTTTATGCCAATTATTGCTTGAAAGATATGACATAATTAAGAAAGAAAATAAAATTTTGAAAAAGGACATTGCTTGCATGCATAATGAACATGATTCATGTAGAGATAACATTGCATGCTTAGAAAAGAATAATAAAGATTTGAAAAAGAACATTGATTGCATGCATGTAGAAAATGATTCTTTTAGAAATAAACTTGCATGTTTAGAAAAGGAAAATGAAGACTTGAAAAATGAAAATGTTTCCCTCATGTCTAAATTAAATGATTTGTGTAAAGGGAACACAATTTTGAAGGATAAGATAGCTATGGTAGAAAAACAAAAAGAAAATATTTTTCAAGAAAATATCACTTTGAAAAGAAAATTTGTTGAAAAAGAAAAAGATTTTGTTGCTAAGAAGAAAAAGAAAAATGATTCTTCATCTCATCATGCTTTTCATGCCACATCTAATGAGATTAAGAATATGAAAAATAAGATGAATAATTTGAGTTCAACTTTAAACTCGTGTGCATTTAATCATTCTAAGTTGGAATCCTTGTTTCAAAAGAAACAAGTTCCCCATGCTCATGCACATACTCATCATGCTCATGCTTATGGTGCACATCACGATCACAATCACACTCATAAGCATCATGCTAAGGTGTACATTTGTACACATTGCGGTCGCAAAGGCCATCTAGCAAGATATTGTTTTGATAAGAAACCATATTTATATTTTGCTAAGTATAATAGATTTTGGGTTCCTTACAACAATGCTAACCCCAAAGGACCCAAGAAAACATGGGTACCAAAACCCCCACCTTTTGATTTTGATGTAGGTGAGGGCTCTCACAAAACGTGAGAGGATTGGTGCCTTGGTAGCGAATGCAATGGATATGATGGACACTCTTATAGATGCATTGCTATCAAGGAAATTTTGGTGGAAAAGACCACCATACTTGGAGCTTTGTAGTTGGTAACAACTTCTAAACTCCTATTTTTATATACATGCTTTTACTTATTTCATACATTCATAGCATGTTCATGATTTTGTTTGATTTGTGCTTTATGTGGTAGTTACATGCTTAGATGTAGATTTGTCAAACTTGTATGTATACATATACACATAGTGAATTACAATTGACTCTTAAATAATTGTACTTCATGCTCACTTGTATCCACTTTATGCATATGTATAATCTAGTTTGATAATTCTCATATATACATGTTGTGCCAATTTTTGTGATTTACTTCATGTATATGCATGTTTAATTCAAATCTAATAAATATACATGTATACCCGTGAGTCTCTTGCCTTCATGCAAACATTAAATAGACTCTTTTAATATTTGGGATATGTATGCATATTGCTAGATTTGTATAATTCATACATATACCATGTAGATTATTTTTAAGATGATTTGTTTTGATAAAAATTTTAGTCATGATTTGATTTGGGCTTCTATGACTATTTTCATGTAGATACTATTTACATGACCTTTGAACACTCTATCTTTAAGAAAATATATAATTTGGAGCTTTATGGAATATGAGTGCTTGAACTTTTATGTATTTAGTATTATTCATGAAAAACATATGATTTTTTATTTATGAAGGATCTTTAACTAGTTTGTCAAAAATTTATTTAAACTAATTATCTATTCTTCAAGTATTGCACATGATTCTATGGATAAATTCTTTTGTGATTTCAAAATTTTGATGCTTCATTGTATTGAATATTAGTTTAGATGTTAGTATTTGTCAACACTTGGATTTATACTTGTACACCTTATGGACCACAAATAAATCTATATATGATTGGGTTGAATGCTTATTTGTGCCTATTAGATGTACTAGTATAGCCTTATGTTGATGATCATTACATTCTTAAACTTGTATTCCCATTCGGATTTATGTTATGATCATGTGATTTCATTTCATGTATATGGTTATTTTGCCAAAACATTAAGATATACATGGATACCTCTTGAGTCATTTGCCTTTCATGCAAATCTATATATATGGACTCAATTGTGTTAGAGATATGTATGTATGCTTCTTGTATTGACAAAACATACATATATTATGAAACATTTTTTTTAAAAATTTGTTTTTGATGATTTTCAAGGTTTTAAAAGTTATGATAATTCAAAATTTAAAGGAATATTGAGTTTTATTGTAATTTTCATGATGCCATGCTTCACATAACATTAGTACACTCACATCTCTTGAAAACATTAAATGGACTTTATGGATTAGAGTGTTTTTAGTGCCTTGTGTTTCATTGATCTTTCATGAAAAACTTTTTAACTTATTCCTTGATGGAAGGATCTCGTACTAGTTCTTAAAACAAGTTCATTTAACTAGTTCGAATTCTTCATATGGTAGATTATATGATGTATACACTTATGCTTATTTTTCAATTGGTATCATTGGTTATTTGCAATTGGTATCAATATGACTTCATGTTGTGTATATCCATATTTTGATTGTATGTATGACTGTCTTCAAATTATATCAATTTCTATTGGTATTATCTTGTCATACATATATGTTATCTATTTGTGCTTATTTTACAAGTGGTATTTCCTTTAAAGCACAAAGATTGTTGATGCTAAGCTTAATTAGATTTCAAATTGGTATTTCATAATAAGCTTATGCATTGTGTTTTGAAATTGGTATCAAAATTCAAAATTTGATTATTTTACAATTGATATCTCAAAATTTGTTGGTACTAAGAAAAAGTTAAAATTTTGTTTTGATAAAGAAAAATTCAAAATTTTTGATTTGTATTGTCTATATGCAAGGAGAGCTTAACATCTCTCTTACATATAGATTCATGTTGAGTATATTATAAATTGAGGAGATTGACAACTCTTCTTTATATGATATACGTGTGTAGGGGGAGCTTCACATCTCCTCTTATGCATGGCATATTATACGTTATGTGAATTAGGGCTTGTCATCCCTCTTTCATGTAATGTATATGTGTCGGGAAGCTAACTTAACGTCTTCCTCTTCATGAATTTATATCGCATATAAATTTTATTGATTGATGTGTATTTATCCCTCCTTGATTTCTTTGTTTTTGACAAAAAGGGGGAGAAAAATTTGTTTGATGTATTTTTCTTTGAACCCTTTGTTAATGATTGACAAAAAGGGGGAGAAGAATTTGTGATTTTATATGCATGATTTCATGATTTCCTTACTTAAGGGGGAGAAGTATTTGGTTCCTTGCTTAAGGGGGAGTAAGATTTGTATTTATGCATATATGTTGTCTTGCAATTAGGAGCAAAAGATTTGATTTATGATTTGATCTATATGATTGCATCTCCTACATTGCATACATGTCATGTGCTTCATTGAATATCTATTGTTTATTTATTATGCATGAGTTAAGGGGAGCTTCTTTGAAGCTTTACTTTAATCCATGCATATATAACTCCATGAGTTTTGTCATCAAAAAGGGGGAGATTGTTGGCCCAAAGGCCCTTCACCCTAGTTTTGATGATGATCAACTCATGAAGTTATATTTACTAATGATCTTGTGCTAATTAGTGACAGATTCATGATCAAGATCTTAGTAGGTGCAAAGCCCAACAAAGGATAAAAGAACAAGATTTGGAGCTTGCATGTGGTGATCCAAGGAGTTTTTGGATCAAGCTTGGACCAAGTCAAGAAGATGAGAAGCCTTCAAGGGAAGACTTCAAGAAGTTGAAGACTTGTGTCTAGGTATAGAATTTGTATTTTTGTTTTAGTAAAAATGTAAAGGATAGATAGTTGGTGGATTGCTCAAGTTATATCACACACACACACTCTTGATAGAACTCTTGATTTAATTGATTTCATAAAAGATTTCTTTTTAGAAAAGAATTTTTATTTAGTAAAAGATTTTCTTTGAGACAAAATACTATTTTGGATTTTGGTATTTCATAGTTCATATCTTTAAACCAAAATCATGATTAGTGCTTTATGTCAAAAACATAGATATTTCCTATTGATTGTGTAGTGGATCATATCCATACACACTATGCTTTAAAATGAACTCAAATATCTTGTTTTTGTATTTGATGAAGATTTAGAAAAACAAGTTTGGAAAAACATGTTTTGGAAAAATACATTTTGGTTATTGAGCTAATAATTCCAAGTTACAAAAATAGACCAAAACATATATAACATGTCTTGATTTTGTGCAAGCATGTTTGTTCTTTCAAGTATATTGGTAAAACTATTTTTGTAGAATTTCTATGTATTTTTAGGATTTTATAAAAGATTTTTAAATCCTGTTTTCTGACCTGGAAACTGGCTGACAGGCCAAACCGGTCGACCGGTCCGGTCGACCGATGTGCACAGCCCTGTGCACGTTGTCAGCACAGTGGCCGGTCGACCGGGTCGGTCGACCGACCAAGAGAGCTTTGCTCTCTGGAAATATCAGTCGACCGGGCCGGTCGACCGACAGTTCATTCCAGGTTATCGGTCGACCGAGCCGGTCGACCGGTGGCTGCAACGGTCAGAAAAATGACCGTTGGCCGGTCGACCGGCGGTCGACCGACAGCACTGACAGGAGCCCAACGGCTCTATTTTCTGGCAGCCCTATAAAAGGGGTCTTGTCACTTGTTTTAGAGAGAAGATTTTGGAGATTTCTTGAGCTGTTTTTCTGATACTTTTAGAAGAGTTTTCTCCACAAAATAGAGTGCTAATACTTCCAATCAAAAGGGAGTTTTTATCAAGAGAGTGTTAAAGTGATTTCTTGTGTTTTCTACCAAAGCTTTCTTTCCTTGATTTCTCACACTTCACTTGAGCATCCATAGACATATCTATCCTATAGGAAAGTGTTGTAGTGAGCTTTTGTAATTGGTGATCAAGTGTTAGATCACCAAAGAGATTTTCTTTGTACTTTGAGGAGACGGGCAAGTGTGCTCGTTGTTGGTGGTTGGAGTTCGGTTGTGAACTCTTGGTGGTTAGAGGTACGGCCTCGGCGAGTCGGTGGACTTGCGTGTGTACGGGACTTGGGAGTCCGAGGGTTTGTAGGTGTACGGCACCGAGGAGAGATCCGGTGGGATCTTACATAGTGGAAATCCTTCGTGTGTCGAAGGCGGGGATGTAGAGCAAGTGTGCTCGAACCTCGAAACAAACCCTTTGTGTTTGCGATTGCTTACTCTTCCCTCTCTCTCTCTTTGTCTCTTTTATATCTTGCATTTACTTTCATTGTGTTCATCTTATATATGCATGATATATACCCTTGTGCTTAATTGATATATAATTGCGTGGGATTGTTGTTAACACTAGTATTCAACCAAGAGAGCCAACGCGGCACCTCAACCCATTCAAGGGGAATCTAGAGGAGCTTGTCCAGAGCCTCGCAAGGGGAATTCGGCAACACTCTTGGTTATACATAAGTGTTAAATTAAAAGGAAGTTTTAATTTGGTCAACTTAGTTTTAATTCCGCATTATTTGTTCATAAGTGACCATTAGATTAGCCATCACCTATTCACCCCCCCCTCTAGGTGATCTTACAACAAGATCAAGACAAGATCAAGACATTGAAGAAAACAAGCTTTGTATTTTTATTTTTATTTTAGATATTTTGTCAAAGCTAGATATTAGAAGTAGAGCTATGGGATTATCACACACACACCTCTTAGTTAGGTTCATGGCTTCAAAAAGATTTTTCAATTCCATTTCTAACTTAGTTTTTAAAAGAGAACATATTTGAAAATACGCTTTTTAGAAAAACAATAGTTTTGGGAAAAACAATTTTATGGAAAAATAAGTTTCTATCAAAAGGATTTTTATCAAACTATTTTAACATGATAGAAGTATGACACATGCTCATACTCTATGTTTTTACAAGTTCCAAAAATCCTACCCAAGACCCAAAACCAAAAACCCAAGATTTTCTGGTTCTGGAAGTTCTGTTTTTCAGAACTCACAGTGACCGGTCGACCGGCCCGGTCGACCGATGTGCACAATACTGTGCACGTCTATATCAGTCGACCGACCCGGTCGACCGATGTTCACTTGCCTTCACAAGAGTTTTCGGTCGACCGATGAGCCCCAACGGTCACATTTTTGACCGTTGGCGGTCGACCGACCCGGTCGACCGGACTCTATCAAAAGTTCTGACAGATCCAACAGCTATTTTTTCTGACTGTTTTCTCTTTTGGGATTTGGTATCAGCGATTTTGTGAGGCTGTTTTTTGACCCCTATAAATAGTGGGTCACCTCATATTGATTAGACAACTATTGCAAAATATTTCATAAGAGTTTTACAAAGATTTTCAAAGCTTTCCTTCATAAAAGATTTTCCAAAGCCTAATTCTCAACACCCAACTTGTAGCCTATTCCTCTAGCTTCTCTCTAGATTTTGCACACCACAATCCCAAGCTTTACATCTACATATTTGGTTCTAGGATTGTGCAAGTGAGCTTTTGTAAAGTGATCAAGTGTGATCACTCATTTCTTCTTGGAGTGAAGTTGTAGAGGCATCGGCCTCAAGGGAGCTAGTGAGCTTCGGGTGGTGTTGCGGCATCACAAGTGTAAGGGACAAGTGTGTCCTTGTATTGGCGATCCGGTGGGATCAACGATAGTAGTGCAAATCCTTCAAGTGTGAAGGCGGGGACGTAGAGCGTGGCTCGAACCTCGGAAACACATCCTTGCGTTTGCGTTTGATCAATTTTCTCTAACTCTACTCCTTTCAATTCTTGCACCTTAATTGTTGTATTTATTGCAAGTCTTTATTTGTGCTATTTGTGTGTGAAAGTTTTAATTCCGCAAAATTGTCATATTTCATATAGCCATCACCTATTCACCCCCCCCCCCCCCTCTAGGTGATTTCAACCTTAATATTCAAAAAATAAGTAAATAAATAAATAAATAAAGTCTTGACTGAATTTGGACCAAAATTGAAATTTGGCCTTTAATTAAGCCTCTTTGCAGACTAGTCAAGGGCTTTCAGCTCTTGTAGACGGAGTCTGCGGTTGCATCAGTAATGGAAGGGTGAAAAATAGAAAAAAAATAAATTATAGGGTAAATTGTAGAAAACCTCTTCATGCTATTATTATTTTCAAAATGACTCATATTCTATTGAAATGAGCAGAAAACCCCCGGCTTCACTGAATTCACCAGAAAACACCATTGCACTATCAATAGATTGTGTAGCCTATATGAAATTTAAAAGAGTGAAGAAAGATCTTTGATCAAATGTTAGATAGTACAAGTGTGTTTTCCGTCAAATCCAATATAACGTAAAGATCTTTTATCAAATTTAGAATTGTAGAGAGATATTCTGAATTCAATAAAATATGAGGGTCGTCTACTCGTTTCAATAAGACAAGGGGTTTTTTGTAAAATAAGTCTACAGAGAGGTGTTTTGCAATTTACTCTAAGTCATAAAGTAGAACTTTTATACTCAGTATGGAAAATTGAGACCCTGTTTGCCTCATTAGAACAATAATTTTCTCCGAAAAGAGATATAGGGTTCTCTCTCCTTTTTGAAAATTAAATGATGTAAGAAAATGTTTTGTGATTCAACATTCAGCCAAAAAAAAAAGGGTAGAAGTTGCCCAGAAAGCTTAAAACTACTATCTATTCAATGCTTATGCTGGCAAATGGAACTAGACCTTTAAAATTTTAATTATATTGCATTTTCTTTTTACTCTTCAAGTGCGTGGTGCCTATAAGAATGATTTTAGACAAAAGTTAGCCTAGTCTCAAGCTTATGTTATTTGCTTAAGTTCCACTTATTCTTTGAAAAGCCCAAGTTTGAAACATCTCTCTCTCTCTCTCTCTCTCTCTCTCTCTCTCTCTCTCTCTCTCTCTCTCTTACATCTTTCATAGTTTTACTCCAAGGAGTAAAACTATGAAGGATGTGAAGAGGAGTAAAACTATGAAGGATGTGAAGACCTCTGGAGCTAGAGAGAGAGAGAGAGAGAGAGAGAGAGAGAGAGAGAGAGAGAGAGGATGCCCGCAAGAAAAAGAAAAAAACAAATCACTACAGAAGAGAACTATTTCATGGCATTTAGCATTTGACTTCCTCCTGCTTCCGTGAAATGTATTAGACTTGGACGAGGAAAATAATTGGATAGAGATTTCATCTTTTAATCAAAAGCAAGCAACCATGCTAAAAAAGTTGGAAAGAAAAGGAAAAAAAACCCAAAAATAATAATAGCAAAGAAAGAAGCATTTAGACTTTCAAAGATCTGCATCTCTTGTATGTAGTTTTCGACTATTTTTGCATCTGGTAATCAAGAGGCATATTTAACATGATAACAATAGAAAAAGCATTCGCCGCTTTCTGAGCGCGATAGACTCGGTTCATTGAATTGTAAGCATAAGAGTCAATTTTAAGTGCTATTAAGAGGTTTTGTAATTATCCCTAGGGCTCGTCCAATTAGTAAAAGATTTGATGATGAATTTTTTTTTCTTTTTCTATTTTGTTAGAGAAATTTGACGGTAAAATGTAAGATGTTTTATGTTCAAATCTAGACTACAATTTTGCGCGAAATTGCACGTCTGGAAAACTCAAGATGACTGATTAGCAAGATAAATTTTATTCTTTGAATTTTGGATGATTTCTTGTCAAAGTATGAAGACTTTTTTCCTTCTTTTTATTTGCTTGTTTACAAAGTTATTAGAAATTAAAAATTGATTGCAGAATGTTGGGGATATTGCGTCTAAAAGCATCTTTTTTTCCCTTAAGTTTTCAAGTTTCCAACATAAATCTTCAAAAAAAAAAAAAATTTAGAATATTTGAAATGTAACAAAAGTTGGTGTGTGACGGTTTTTAAATGTTTAGATCATGATCAAATAGTCGCATCGAGAATTTGTATATCTAAAATCATAAGTCTAAGTAATATGCTAATTTTAGCCGTCATTTTTGTGCCTACTTGATGCATGAAAAAAAAACTATAAAACACTTGATTTTTTATTTTTAGTTATTTTAAATAATACACATCAGCTTCGACGGGGGGTCTTGTATTTGAATATCGTAGCATTGAATTTGAGTGGGCATGATTTATACTCAAATCCTTTCAGATATTGCCAAGTTTATCCGAATTGAGAACAAGAATTTCTTGAAACGTACTTCATAATTTTTTTTATATTATTTTCTTTTTTCCCCCTAGAAATACACTTTTTCACTAGTACGCCAAGTGTTTCTAAATAGAAACAGGTCTCTTCTTCTTCTTTTCTTAATATCATTGATGCTGAACTCAAATACGTTTAGATGGGAAGCTCGAGCAATGGAAGAACCTTAGACTAAATTACTCTCTGCAATCTATTATGGTGTAGCCTCCTGGAAATTTCAATTTAGCCCCACCCAAAGGAACTAAGCCGAATAGAAGTTTGAAAAGGAGTTTTACAAAGTTTGGAAAGGATTTTTACACGAATTTAATGAAATGCACTTAGGGTTGTTATAAATCTACTGTCGCCCCGAATTTGTATCATACTTGCTTCGGTAGGGGCATATACTGGGTTTAAAAGTTACACTCGTTTATAAAATCAGCTAGTTGTGGGTACCTTTCCATACAGACAAGACCTTGACTCAATAGTGCCTATATTACCTAACCTGAACCCAGACCCAGACCCAACCTGAACCTAATAAAATACGTGTTACTTAAATAAACAATTAAATAAACATAGAAAATATGTTTTTATTATGCGTGCTACTAAAATGATTAGGAATTTGAGTCTCTCTTTTGATTACAGGTAAAATGTCTAATGTCAGTCTCGAACGCGGCCCAACACCCCGGACCTGCGTGGAACGGGTAGGGTATGTGGTTTTGTAGTAAACACCCTATTTGTTAACTTGATGGGTGGGTGTATCGAATATGTACCCGGTCTGAACACGGAGCAAGTGGTAGTCATAAGGGGTGCGGGTCCGGGTCTTAAACGGGGAACTGAGCTGAGCTGATACCAACCCTGAACGCCATGCATTTGTCTAATGTAGACTCAGCCGCAACAAGTAACGAACAAATGTGGGTGATTCACTTCTTAATCAAAGCACTGTTGACCCACAGTAGAAAAGGAAGAGAATGCCAGCCCACGCTTTTTGGCTGCTTGCAAACCAAACTTTCCAATCACTTTTCCAGGGAGTTAGGTACCCAAGAGTACGAAACAGGCAAGGAAAATCAAAATAGATTTCACGTTAAAGCCGAAAGAAGAAGGGAAAGAGAGAAGGTCCTAGAGCCGCATTTGACTCTTGGTGCTTGTGCCATGAGACATGAATTGGGTGAGTTTTGGATCTTTGTGGTGTGTGTGTGTGTGTGTGAGAAGAGAGAAGAGAGAGAGAGAGAGAGAGAGAGAGAGAGAGAGAGACGCACATATATATATTGTGTGTGTGTGTGTGTGTGTGTGTGTGTGTGTGTGAGAGAGAGAGAGACAGAGAGAGAGAGAGAGAGAGAGAGAGAGAGAGAGAGAGGTGAATGATATTATTACTAGAAGCTATAGGGGCAATGGGGGCATATGTTGTGGGTGTGAGAAGATACGAACCAACACCACCACCAAAAAGAAGGGCTGAACCAACTACCACTTGTCCCCAACCAGAACCACACACCAACAATTTGAGAAATTAGAAGTGGAAGGTAAACCAAAGGTCACAACCACAACGCTTATATATTGCTATCCTCCTCCTAGTGCAAGATGCCTTCTAAAATGGGGGTCAAGTGGGTCGGGTAGACCTGGATTCACCGTGTGACCCGATGTGGATCCGGTTTAATTTGTCCGATCATTCTCATTTCTGATGTTTCCATTATTCTCATTTCTGTTTCAGGCACTGGCACATTGACTTTTGAAATCACAACTATTCGTTATTTTTTCAGACAATGAGATTTGTATATGACTGTTCGTTGCATGGTGTGAGCAAGTTTGTCAAGAATTCTAAAAAAACAAGTGAGGAACCAACAATACTAGTATGTATATATAATGCCGACCCTTTTTCTTAAATACATATTGTAACACCACCCCGTTTCCGGAATACATTCTTAGTTACGTATTTTGATTTTTCGATCGTATTTTTTCGATTTACTTTCTATATTTTTTTTCATTTTATGATTATTTATGTGATTGTTTTGCATTGGATCCAGATTCGTGGAGTCGGAATCAGCCTGAGTCTGAATCGGGGACCGATTCTAGTGCATTGCTCGATTTGATCTTTCTGGTGGTAAGATTTGATCGATTTTTGTTTCAAACATCGTTTTCCAATATTTTAGCTTTTTCATAATTTTCTGAAATTTTTCCGAATTAAATTGTAAAATCTTCAAAATCATTGTCGGCCGTTATCATTGGTCGATTCCAGAATTTTTATTTACAAACTTAGTTGAAATTTTAAATCTGCTTTCATACTATTTCTTAAAATCACATTTTCTACCTTCTTCTATTTTTAGAGATTTTTTTGAATTTATCAAAACTCGTCCGGATTTTGTATCAGCTGGTATCGCCGATTGATTTCAGAATTTTTAATTTGAAAATGAGATTTTATTTCTGAAAATTGATTTCATATTATTCTCCAGGGTGATGTTTTCTATCTCTGGGTATTTTTCTGAATTAGTCGATATTTTTCAAAATTAAAATAATATTAATTATTTTAGAATCTTCCTCTTTTCTTTTTCTTTTCTTTTTTCCTTTTCTTTCCCCCCATCTCATCACCTGTGCGCGTGCCCACATGGGCCGGTCCCCATCACCCCCCATCCATCACCTCTCTCTCTCTCTCTCTCTCTCTCTCTCTCTTTTCCTTTTTGCTTTCTTCCTTCTCTCCCTCTCTCCCTCTCTCTTCTCCCTAGCAGCGACAACCAGCGCCGACTGCCGCCGCGACGCCGCGTGCCACCTCCCCTGGCCAACCCCAAGCTCCTCTGTCTTCTCTTTCTCTCATCTTCTTTCTCTCTCTGTCTATCTCTCTTTCTTTTCTCCTTTTTCTCCTCTTCCCCTAGATCTGACTGTCGACCGTCGTCGCGGGGGCTCCGCCGTGTCACCTCTCCCCAGATCTTACTGCCGTCATCCCCTTCTTCTTCTTCTTCTTCTCTTCTTCTTCTTTTTCCCTTTCTTTTCTTCTTCTTTTTCTTCTTCTTTCCCTCCCCTCTCTTCCTCCCTCTCTAGCCACGGCCATCGGTGACCCAGCAGCCGCCGCGCCGCCCTGGCCGGCTGCTAGGCTGGCTAGCCTCCTCTCCCCTCGCTCTTCTTTTGATCATTCTCTCCCTCTCTCTAGGTCTCTCTCTTTCTCCTCTCTCTTTCCCTTCTCTCCTCCCTCACTCTTTCTCTATCCTCTATCTGAGGAGCGCCAGCGGCCAAGGCCGCCGCCGGCCAGCCCCCTCTCCTCTCCCTCTCTCTCTTGCACTCTCTCTCTCCCCCCTGCTCTCTCTTCTTCCTCTCTTAATCTCTCTCTATTTTCTCTCTCTACAAATAAAACCCTTTCTCTCGCTCTCTCTTGTGATGGTGGGTATCGCCCGGGCCCGTGCACGTATATTTGAAATTTTGAAAAATTGCAGCGTATTTACAATTTTATAGGCGAGTATTCTCGCCTCATTATTGGGTCTCCCCGCTTCGACGGGTTGAGTTGTATCTTCTGGAATTTATATATTTATTACCCCGCGTTGTAAATTGTATTTTGTTTTGTACTATATATTTGTATTGGTATGTGGACGATTGCCTAGGACTGTACATGTGGTATGCCTGTGATGAATGCCTGTAATAGTGTAGTTACTACGTGTAAATATATACTGCCTGTGACATTATTATATTATTGTTTTATACCATGCCCGGCCGACCCTTCATGGTCGTTTAGCCTCCTGGCTCTCTACTCTGCCTCCAGACCCTATCAGCTCCAGACTCTACACTCAGCCTCTGGGCTTCACCACTCTACGGGTAGTCTAATTATTAACAAGTATATATGTGTGTTTGTGTGTGCTAATTTATTTTATGCAGGTACCTACTTGGCTCTCTGGCCCGATTAGACCTTATGGTCTCTCTTATACCCACTTTCTCCAAAGAGAGAGTGTGTTTAGACCGTCAGGTCTTTTCAGTCCTGCCTGGTAGGCGAGTCTAGCGCTCAGCGCTTTACCGCTAACTCCGTCTGCGTGTAGTTATGCCGTGAGCGATAGTTGTACGTTATCGTGGCTTCGCCGCGAGCGGTAACTACACCGAGCGTGATAGCGTCTAGTGCTCTGCGCTAACTTCGCTCCAAACTTGCTTAGTTCCGCTTGATTATTCGCTTATCTACTCGCTTACTTTATTCTTGTCTTACTCGGTCTCCGGCTTTCACTACTCTACTGATAGCTTAGTTATTACCTGTTACTGTGTTTACATGCGTGTGTTTGATACTAACACTTCTGCATGTACCTACTTGGCCTTCCGGCCCTTCAGCCTTCACCCACTTCCTCGAAAGAGGAGTGCGTTCAGACTGTTAGGTCTTTTAGCTACGCCAGGTAGGTGGACCTAGCACTCAGCGTTTTGCCTCTAACTCCATTCGAGCGGTTACACCGTGAGCGCGGCTTCGCCTTATGCGGTAGAGTAGCGTTCATACGCTCGCTCTGTCGTATGCGTTTAGCCGTGTCGTGAGCGGTAACCATGCCGAACGTGATGGCGTCTATGTAAATCACCTAGAGGGGGGTGAATAGGTGATGGCTAATCTAATGGTCACTAAATGTAGAATTAAAAACTTATTAAACTAAACACCACGTATAACACAAGAGTGTAGCCGAATTCCCCGTGAAGGACTCTGGACTAACTCCTCAAGATTCCTCTAAATAAGAGTTGCGGTGCCGTGTTGGCTCTCTTGGTTGAATACAAGTGTTAGCAAACAATCCCCAAGCATATAACAATTAAGCTCACAATATATATCAAGCATATAAGATGAAAGCAATAAAAGCATGCAAGATATAAACAAGAGTAAGAGATAGAGAGTGAGCAATCGCAAACACGGGAGATTTGTTTCGAGGTTCGAGCACACTTGCTCTACGTCCCCGCCTTCACACTTGAAGGATTTCCACTAAAATCGATCCCACCGGATCACTCGGTGCTTCAACACCTACAAGGCGAGTTCACACTTGAACCCCTTGGACTCTCTAGTCCCGAACACACCGCAAGCCCACAAGCTCGCCGAGGCCGCACCTCAAACACCGAGTTCACACACGAACTCGAAACACCGCGAACACAACCGTCCGCCTCCTCAAAGTACAAGAAAGAACTCTTGGTGATCTAAACACTTTGATCACCAACAAATACTCTCACAATAACACTCCTATAGGATGAATATATTAATGGATAGCTCAAGTGTTGTGTGAGAAAACAAGGATTGAATCTATGGTGAAAAAACACAAGAAAATCTCTTTTGAAACACTCTTGATAAACTCTCTTTTGATTTGAAAATATTGGCTCTAAAACTTGTGGATATAACCACTGAAATGAGTAGAAAAAACTAGCCCAAAAACTTCTTCTAAAACTTGTAGAAAACAGCCCCAAAAGTCCCAATTTATAGAGTTAGAAAAACTAGCCGTTGGGAGCCAGGTTGGCCTGTCGGTCGACCGCCCGGTCGACCGGCCAACGGTCAGAATTCTGACCGTTGAGCCAGCGGTCGACCGGCTGGTCGACCGTGGCACTGGAACAGAGAGCAGAGCTCTCTGCCGGTTGACCGGCCCGGTCGACCGGGGCTTTCCAGAGAGCAGAAGCTCTCTGCGGTCGACCGGGTCGGTCGACCGGCCCTCCAGCAGTCCTGGCATGCACGTTCTGTGCACGTCGGTCGACCGACCCAGTCGACCGACTTCAAGTACGGTCGACCGGTCTGGTCGACCGGCAGAAGCCAGACAGGTCAGTTTTGGGATTGAAAAACTTGATTTTTATTTCTTAAATAAATCCCATAAAATTACCAAAAATCTACAAAAATAGTTTTAACATTATACTTTGATAATCAAACATGCTTCAACAAAATCAAGACATGTTACAAACAATTTGAATTATTTTGTAACTTGGAAAATTTGGCTCAAAACAAAAACTGTATTTTTCCAAAATTGGTTTTTCCAAAAATTCTCCAAATACAAAAATAAGATATTTAAACAACTTTTAAAGCATAAAGTGTATGGATTGATCCACTACACATACATGGTGAAATATCTATGTTTTTGACATTAAGCTCTAAATTTGGTTTTGGTTAAAAACAAGTAAACTTTAAATACCAAAAACCAAACCGGTATTTTTCAAAAAGAAAACTCTTTTGTATTTTCCAAAATAAAAATTCTTTTATGAAAACTCATCTAAATCAAGAGTGTGTGTGTGTATATGGTATACTTGAGCAATCCACCAACTATTCTATCATTTACATTTTAATCTAAAAATAAAATCTTATAAAAACAAACCTAGACACAAGTCTTGATCTTGAAGGTCTTCACTTGAAGTCTTCACATCTTCTTGACTTGGTCCAAACACGATCCATCGAGGTAGACTCCTCTTGAGTACTTGATGTGGTCTTGATGCACAAGCTCTTGAATCAAACCGTGCTAGCTCTAAAACTTGACTTTAAATCCTTTGTTGAAGCTACACACCTACTAAGATCTTGGTCACAAATCTGAGACTAAATAAACACAAGATCATTAGTACTATAACTACATGAGTTGATCATCATCAAAACTATAGTGATAGGCCTTTGGGCCAACGGTCTATTGTTGTACATTAGCCTCACTCCAGCTTGCTTAGCTTCGCTTGGATGCACGCTTGCTTGTATGCCCGCTTGTCTACTTGATAATTCAACTATTATTCTTATCTTGATGGTTATGTAGAGTTTGAAACCTGTGCTTGAATTGTTTTCCAAAATCTATCATTTTCTTGTATTCATACCGATCTCATGTATTGGTACAATTTTTTCTGTATTCGTACCAATCTCATGTATTGGTACTGTCTTCTTATATTCGTATTGATTCCCTTTATCTGTACTTTTTCTTGTATTATGATATACGATAGTAATATTCACTGTGCTATTACTTGCCATGACTCCTGCATGCTATCACCTGACACCTGTTTGATATCACTTATCACCTGCCACCTGATATATTACCACTTGACTTGTGATTATCATATTTCAGGAATCTTATCTTGCTATCCTCAATTATATACAGTGACATGTATTCTAGTACGTATGTACTCCAATTACTCATGTAACTCTTGAACCTGTCCTGCTCCTGCTATTCCCATAATATGATAATTACATAATAATAAATTATAAAAAGACCAACCTACATCTGGTAAGGAAAAAACTGATGGACTTCAAGTGGTGAATATGTTTATAGTGGTATTAGTTATATTGTGCAACTAAAACTTTCTGATCTACTTGAGGGCCTTCAGGTGCCTGAGGGGAGCGCTGGCTCCCTACCTCCTATTACATTCTTGAATGGGCATACAATAAGACCCACCTTCTGTTTGCCTAGTGGCAGGTTTTGGGTCAGCACCGAAACATCTTGGGTCGTAGTCCTGGGTATGCATGGGACCTACTGTAAACATAACCCGTTAGTTTCATCATTAGTTTTCAATAAACAACCTCAGCGTACTCATATATGGATGTATATGTGTTGAGACGTTAGGGCACATACCTAAATATATGGGTAAGATGAGTAATAATAATAAGATATAATCAACAATTTGTTATGTTGTTTTGCAATTCGGGTCATATACACTTGGATTACGGTAACATGGGGCATAAGATATATAAATGAGGGTTTTCTTGTTTGGATTATTTTTTTGATGTACCAGTCTTATGAAGTCGTAAACTGAGCTTGTACAACTGGTATTGTTTGTATTCGATTTCATCGATATTATCAGTTTTATGATGTTTTCTTAGTTTAGTAGACAACTCAGGTTATATGAACTCAGGATACGGTGACGTGAGTTATAGGGTATATATATAAGGGTTTTCTTGTTTAGATTATTCTTTCGACGTGCTAACCTCATGGATCGGTAATATAGGCTTATATAACTGTTTTTGTCACATTTACTTTACTTGCTGCCTCATTGCCTGCTCACTTATGCCTATGCTCACGACACAATTTTCAACACATGCTTTTGACTCGAATTTATCGATACATGTATGTTTCTGCACGTCACTTGGCTTTCGCCTCACCACTCATTGGGGAGTTCTAACTCCCCTGAATCTGCATGTCCAGATTCTGAAGTTTGGAGCTTGTGGATTCTCCCGGTTGCTGATCTGAGTGGTGCAACAGAACCGTGGATCATCGGCAGACCGTCCAGAGCCCTTTTTCTTCCAGGCCCCCTGCTAAGCTCTCGGATTTTCCTTTTTGTTACTCATGAGCATCTTTTGTACTATTCATAATTGTACATCTCTTTATATTCTCGCATTTGCGCCTATCGGTGATGTAATATTCTTGTAATATTGTATCACATCCTATGATAACTTTGTAATTGTACTCTTATGCTGGAATGTATAATGCACCACATACTTTCGTACTCTGATTCTTGTCTGTACTGATACTTAGTTTATATATGTGAGGATATTTCTGACTTACGTATATACGTCGCAGTTACGTCTCTATACCCGCGGGATTGAGGCGTTACCCATATACTCATAGCAATGAGAAGACAAAAGAACATACCACCAGTAACTTTTAGGCCTTATAATGACAACATTGGCCCTCAACCTTAGTATCTATCTTTAGATAACAAATGAGCTTATCTTAGATTTGGATTATAATATCAATTTTGTGTATCAGGCCCTGTTACCAATGAAAGAAAAATAATCAAATATACAAGTAGAGGACATGTATATATGTGTGTAACATGTGTATAGATTTGGATTATAGTATCAATTTTGTTAGTCCCCTATGTGACGGCAACACGGTAAGTCATTGAGTTTGCTCCCAAATAAGCATATATTCGAATTTTATGCGTGTGACATTTGTCAATAGAATATATATGTATAGACTGATGATAAGCCGCGAGCTTCTTCTAAAAAAAATATCAAGTTTGTTAGAAGTTGTTGCAACCCTTTTTATCTCACCACATATCCTCTAGAAGACCACTACAACTATTAGGGTGTTGGCGTTTGCCTCTCTCAGCCCCACACAAACACATACAACACACTATTGTGTATGTACTAGTCTAGCTCCTATAAATCCCATACCTATCTTCATTGCCTCTCTCTCAACTCTCAACCCAAATCCAAAATCAAGAAAAGAAATTCGAGAGATCCACTCTTTTCAATATATACAGAGAGGAGAGAAACTGAGAGAGAGAAGGAGAGACAGGGTTGATAGATAGATATCATGGGCAGGTCTCCCTGCTGTGATAAAGCCCACACCAACAAAGGCGCGTGGACCAAATCGGAAGACGACCGCCTCATCGCCCACATCCGCGCCCACGGCGAGGGCTGCTGGCGCTCCCTCCCCAAAGCCGCCGGCCTCCTCCGCTGCGGCAAGAGCTGCCGCCTCCGCTGGATCAACTACCTCCGCCCAGACCTCAAGCGCGGCAACTTCACCGAGGAGGAGGACGACCTCATCATCAAGCTCCACAGCGTCCTCGGCAACAAGTAACAAATCCCCATTCTCTTGCACAAAATAAATCAAATTATTAGCAGTCAGTCGAGCAAGTAACAGAGAGACTAAATTAATTCACTGATGTATATTGCAGATGGTCCCTGATAGCTGGCAGATTGCCCGGCCGAACCGACAACGAGATCAAGAACTACTGGAACACGCACATCAGGAGGAAGCTGCTGAGCCGCGGAGTGGACCCCGCCACGCACCGCCCGCTGGCGGGGCGGGTCGCCTCCACCACGACTGCCGTCTCTTTCGAGAACACCACCATCAAGAGATCGGGATCGGGATCGGAGGATGAAGAGGAGGACAAGAGCAGCAACAGCAGCGACGTCGACTCCTCCTCCTCCTCCTGCAGGCAGCATCACCAGCAGCGGTATCGGGTTCCGGATCTCAACCTGGCGCTCGGGATCAGCCCGCCCTTTCAGTACGAGCTGGAGCCAGCGGCCATGAAGAGAGAAGCAGGGATCTGTTTTGACTGCAGCCTTGGCCTGAAGAAGACCAAGGACTGCAGCAAGTGCAGCGGCAGCAACAACACTACTTGCGATAACAATAGCTTTCTTGGGCTCAGGACTACTGGATTGCTGGACTACAGAACTGTTTGATAACTTGAGAAGAGATGGAGAGGAGAATTGTGAATTATTATTATTATTATTATTAGAAAGTCTCTTCCTCTGTTTTACTACTCTTCTCATTTTGTCAATTATGCAAGTTTATACATATAAAGACTATTAATAGATGTTATATCCTTTGGCTCTCCAAAATGCTGCTCTAATTTTGGCTTCTGTTTGCTCAGGCTTCAACTCTTGTTGGTTTCTGAAATTTGTGGTTGTATGGTGGTCCTTTTTCCTTTCCCAATGAATTTTGGGCTTGTAGATAAGAGAGAAGGCCAGTTATTAGGAGGGAAAATGTGTGTGGGTGAAAGAGAAGAAAGAGAAAATCCCATTTTTGCATGAAACCTTATTTTATGATATTTGATGACTGCACCTTTTGACAATCAAACCAGATTTTGGTAAAATAATTATCAAGTTGGTTTTTTGATTAAGTTGAGCAAGTAAGTATATCAAAGGTCATTTTAGTTGACATCCACAATTATCAAAGCAGTGTGTCCCTGAGTAGTGAGTACACAATCAAAGCACCAAAACACTGTTTTTGAATTTTTCAAGGATTGGACCTTTCAGCAATCATAATCAATGTGCAGAAAAAGCTACAAACTACAAGCCCCAGTTTTTGTTGAAGGTTTTGTGCTGCATCATGCATGTCTCATGAGAATGAATAGAAAACAAGAACTGGGTTAGGCCAAAAAAAAACAACCAAAGGACAAGGATTTTATTGCTAAGTTTTGATAGTACACAGGAATTGATGCAATTTACCCTTGTTTTAATGATTTGCATGGAGCAACTTTCTTGTAGTTCTAAGAGAAACAAGTTTTGGTAACTGAAAATTTTATTAACAAGAAGATGAAAGCTGAAAAATAAGTTGTCTCTAAAAGTTCAAAGAAGTTTTAACATACCACCACTCATTCTTCTCTTATATTACTAATGACACCTTGTTTATTTAACAAACATCTCTTATTTTGCAGTGCTTCTCAATAGCAGTCATGATATGAGTTTTTTTAACCAATGTCGGTTAAAAAAGTTATCAAATGCAATATTGTCAATCTTTTGCTTATCTCAAATGTATACAAAATAAAAGTCGAAAGATGAAGGGCTAAAATTTTGCTAAAAAAAAAACACTTTTTTTGTTCCTTCCTATCTGGCCTATAAACACACACACACACTGTTGCTAATTACCCGAGTTAAATCCTTCGTTCAAGATTGAACTTGAAGCTCCTCTTTAGGAGAGGTCTTACCAGCGGGCTAACCAGCCGGTTCACTCTCTTTCTCGGTTTTTCTCGTTTTGTTGTCTACTATTTTGAAGGGTTAAATTTTTTTTCTTTTTTTAAAGAAACTTTTGTAATATAAACAACTTGTAAGAAGTAATGTTCTAAGATGAAGAGATGTGGAAGACAAAAGAGAGACACATCCCCAGTTATGAACTAAAATAAATATTAAACCAAAACCCTTTGGCAAGGTGATGAGGTGAGGGTGTGTCTGTGGATGAGTGCGTGGGATGGCTCTTGATGAGAGTGAGAATGAGTTTAAAAAAAAAAAAAACAGAGCTTCCCAACTCCCCATAGGGAAAGATCCAACAAGGGAATGGGAATGACAAGGTTGGGGGTCCCTTTCCAACACTCACCTGCCTTCCTCTTTCCACAGGGTTAGGTAGCCCGAAGAAGCTTCCAACTCCTCATAATTATTTTAAATAATTTTATTACATTATTATATATGTCCTCAGAAGCTTCTCAAAAAATCAGAGGGTCTCACATTAATCATTACTTTATTTAAACCAATTACTTTTTTTTATCTCCCCCCAGAAGGCACCCTATAAAAAAAAAAATTAATGTGCCCTTCACCAGTTGATATATCTCTATATTTAAAGAACTAAACGCCGGCAAATCAAAGGGATTCTTGCTTAATACCTAGTACATGTGTTATTAATGCTACATGATCAAGTATGAGGGGTCTACTTTGCTACTTAACTAATTTATAATGCAATTCTTGGTTGCATGAGTTTAAGATAGTGGTAGGGTTTTGCCTTGTTTTCAAAAGGAGATGATAGTCCAAGAAGATCAAATCGAGTTGAAGAAGATGATGACTTGAAGAAAGAAGAAGCAAACCATGCAGGTGCTGATTATTTGACTATCAGGTCTATTAGTCGACAAACACACAAGCCTAGTCGACGAGGGCAGGAGATAGAAACAAAGAAGGAGCAGTTTACAGTAATCGACTATATAAAAGTATTAGTCGATTAATTTCAGGAATTAGTGGACTAGTCATATGGCCTAGTCGACTAATAGTGGCGTTTCTGAAGCAGAATCAGTTTTCTTTTTAGACTCAATTTTTTTTTCTGGTGGAGCAGGAATATGACTTTGTTTCTATTCAATGAAGGATTTGTTTTTAAAGATTAAAGGGTTTAAAATTCTTCTAAATTAAGGAGATCAGCTCCTAATAGGATTGATCAAGATTCTTCAAGCATTTAAAGGTCAAGATCATCTCATAGCCCAAATAGGAGTTGGTATTGTAAAATCCTATAAATAAAGGTTGTAACCAAGCATTGTAATACATAGAAAAATACTGATCTCAAGGAGAAAAAGGTGGAGAACACCAAGGAATTAGAAAGAAACCAAACAAAGAAAGGGGCAAGGTAAAGGTGCATAGAGATAAGGTAATACTCTTTTAATTTAGGTCTAAATTAAGGAGGAAGGTAAATACTCTTATTGCATTAAGAAGAAGGTTATATCTCTTTATATCAAGTTATTAATAAAGCTCTCTCAAGTTATCTTCTGGTGGACGTAGGCCAAGTTTGGGTCGAACCATGTTAAATTCTCATATTCTTTCTTATTGTTCTTTTCTCTATGTATTACTAGTTTGCTTTACAATAGTTTTCTTTTGCAAGTACTAATCATATTGTTAAGTTTCGCAAATATCGATCCTGGGTATAATAATTGGTGTTGATAGAGCCAATTTGTTACAACAGTTGGTATCAGAGCTAAAATTGATGAAGGGTAATATGTCGAAGATAGGAAGTTCTATGACAAAATTTGAGGTCGAGAAGTTCAATAGTAAAGAAAACTTTAACTTATGGTAAAGAGGGTGAAGGTGTTGCTGGTGTAACAGGGTCTTCAAAATACCTGTAGGGTAAGTCATCAAAACCTGCAGGTAAATCAAATGAGAATTGAAAGGAGATGGATCTAAAGGCGCTCGCGTTGAGCATGGTGGGCGGTGAATAAAAAAATTTTCCCTTTGGAGAAGATGGCCCTGAAATCTTCTTTCAGGTGACAGACATCATGATTGGTGTGGGTCTCAATCTTTATCTCATTCTCAACAACTCTCTCCATATCTCTGAAATGATGATGCGAATACAAGTCAGAGCCAACTATAGATCAAAATATATCCACACATGATGTAGATAATGTTTAGACAGTGACACAATAAGACATTTCTGTGTGTTACAAGTTTGAAAACAATCCTGACAATACAACAGAAAGCTATATGATAGAAAGCTACATGATCCTTCGAGCTAAAGAGCTTCGCTGCAATGTAGAATGTAGGTGCAATAGAATAATAGATACAAAAATACAAGTAAATCGACAAGGAAAAAGCAAAATACATAACGCATGCTCTCTAATGTAAAATACAGAAAAATCTTGTAGCAAAAAGCAGACTAAGTCTGTGAACCAAAAATCATATAGTATATGATTAGGATTACGATTTTATTTGGATTACAATATTACTGTATGATTAGAATTACAATATTACATTAGTATTGATTAATAAAATGATAAGGACATCCCCCTTCATCAGAAATCTGTTTTAGGGATCGATAAAGTCAGATAACTCTACATACAGAAGAACTGTTCCCATGACTTATTTCCTAATAGAGTGTACTCTTGAAATGTAATATTAATTGCTTAGATTAATGTTTTTGATTCATGGCAGTGAGAAGTGGGAGTGGGAAATGAGAAAGTGTAGCGAAAAATTGAAATTGCATGTGAAAAGTATATTGTTTTTTCGGTATTTGGTTAGTAAAGTGCAAGTGAAAAAGTTGACCACAAAGTTGGTAACAAATAATATTAAATTAAATATTATTTCTGAAGTAACATTTTTGAACTATAATTAGACTGCAAGTGAGAATTTACATCACATAAAAATTAAATGCATTAAGGTACAATTTATGACAAGTAAGATTTACATGACTACGAAATTAACTGTAGCACACCATGAAAGTGAAAAAATGATAGCGTAATAGAGAGATGTAAAAAGAAAAAAGTAAAAGGAAAACAGGTTTTTTTCATTTTTCATTTCTGGTTCCCACTTTCAATTTTCCTCCCACTTCACTTCAGACATGCCCAAGGAAACTGAGAAACAATAAAGGGTGTAAGATTTAGAGTTTTTGCAGAGAAGGTGTAGAGGGGCAAATTGGCGTTATCTTACTATAATTAGCGTAGGAGTTAAAGATTTTTATGGAGGAAAAAAGGATAATGCAAAATGTTTTTCAAAAATTTCATTTCTACTCTTCATCATTACCTTTCTAACTTCTCATACCGTGAGAAATTAGAGTATAAAGCCCAACTCTTGCTAGCTCAATTCTTGCTAGCTCTTTTGCCAACAAGGCGCAAGTGTTTGCACAAGAGCCATTAACACAAAGTTTGGTTTTGTGGGGGCCAAAAAAAAAAAAAAAAAAAAAACCAAGTGTCTGTTCAAGGACTCAAACACAAACAGTAATATGTCCAAGTTTCTCCAAATAAAAATATAATAAATCTTTGGAGGGAACAGAAATTAGACAGATAAAACAATGTGGTTACGTTCTATAGATTTTTATATATTGATGGGATTAACTTAAATGTTTGGAATAGCTATTATTAATAGATGAAACACTTGTGAGAACTTAAGAACTATAACTTCACGATTAATTAAAAATTTAATGTAGAGCTTGATGATTATTTAATAGACAATATATTCATAAATCCTGTTGTATCAAATCTATATGTGGTTATTGATTGATTTAACTTACAGGTCTAGTCATAATGGACAAGTGTATTGAAATTTCAAACAAAGCCAAGCGATAAGACAAATTTGGTACGTAATGACCTAATAAATATAGTGAGAATCATAATTTGTTATGAGATCTCAACATTAGATTCAAGTTGATGTATTTAGAAACAAAGTCATTGCTTGATGGTTAATTATGAGTTGTATGGTAATGGATATGTTGTTTGTGTTGTACTGTTGTTTATATTGATGCATTCATACAAAATGAAGGAAGGGACCCTGGCGGAGAGGGAAGACAGGGTATTCATTCATTATTATTATCATCATGCATTTATATTTGGAGGAAGAGACCGGCGGGAGCCAGAGGAGGAAGAAGATGGTGTTATTGATATACATATATAACTAGATATAAAATGAAAGAAGGGATCGGGCGAGAACCAGAGGTGGGGGAAGACGGTGTTTTTTATTTTGAATATATTTATATCTTGAAGGAAGGGACCGGACGAGAGCTAGGGATGGGGGGAGATAGAGTATATGTTTTCACTCGTTGTGGCATGATTGTGGATCATTGCATCTTTATAAACAACTTAAAATATGATATGTGATACATGAAATCCCTAAAGCTATCAGTTGTAAGTAAGGGATAGCGGGATGATTGAATTACTAGTTATATGAATAGAGCATGACTGTGCCATATCACACGAATTTGAAAGGATGCATTGAGATAACTAAGTGATGTCTTAATTGAGACATCTATGTTTTAAAAAAAAAAACTTTAAAGGGATTTACACAAGAAAGTGAGATAACTGAAGGCATGTTTAATCAACTCTGCTCGATATGCAACTCCGCTTGGCATATCTACACTTAAATTAGAAGCTAGATGTAATAACTCCTAAATCTAATGTTGCACATCTCATATTGTCTTAATAGAAGAAATTATTGAAATAGTTTACTTTCTGCACTGTCGAGCTCATCTCATTATATTAATCCCTTTTCAGGTCTTAACAAAGGTAAAGGTCTTGTGTGAAGCCCTGGAATACCTTAATGGAATGGCTGAAGACTCACTTGTTGATAAGTTATAATAATATTTCTGGAATATTTTCCTTTTGTATGCTTATATGTAACTTTAGAACTCTCTCTCTCTCTCTTTATATATATATATATATATATATATATATATATATATATATATATATATATATATATATATATATATATTGTTGGCCCAAAAGGTTACACTCTCCATTTGTTTAGAGTTTTGATGATAACAAAACAAATAAGAGCTATTTGGTACTAATTAGTTTGTTTAAGATAAGTTTCAGGTTAGTACCATATTTGAAGGCCATTGCTTAGCTATTGTAAGAATTTCTAGGTTCATGAAGCAAAGAAGGCTTTTTACACATCAAGGAAGGAACATAGAAGAGAAGGCTCTAGCAAGGCATCGCATGGCTCAAGACTTCAAGATTGCTCAAGATAATTTATTAGATTTGTTTTTAGTTTAGAGTTTTGTTAAAGAATAGTGAATAGGTTTGAAGCTCTATCACACACGTTTTTGCGCACATCTTGTTTCCAAACATATTTCCTATAACATGTACAAAAATAGTTTGTATACAATCTTCAACCTACAAACTTACTTTGATTTACCTATTCATATATTTTAAGTTTTGTGTTTTAACAAAACTTATTTTTGGAATTAATGACAAAAATGATATATATATATATATATGTTTCATGTATATAGGATTATGTCCATATACATCATGCTTCAAAATGTTTAAATATCATGTTTTTGTATTTGGAAGAAGTTTTGGACAAAACGTATTTTCTATTCAAAATCTAAGTTTTAGAAAATATAGTTTTTGGTTTTTGGTAAAAATGATAAGAGACAAACATAGTTCACATTGATTGATATTTGAGCTAAACTTTTTACCACATGTTTACATATCAATGTAAAGTGATAAAACTATTTTTGGTGATTTTTAGGAGTGTTAAAAGATTTTTCAAAATATTTTCAAAACTGTTTTTCTGACCAGTTTTCTGTTCCAGACTTCATCCAGTCGACTAGTCTTCTGACAAGTCGACTTGGTTGGAAGTCGGTCGACCGGGTCGGTCGACCGACGTGCATAAATCTGTGCACGTTTGGCAGACTTTGGACGGTCGACCGTCCCGGTCGACCGGTCTGAGAGCAGAGCTCTCTGTTTGTTTGGGTCGACCGGGCCGGTCGACCGTAGCCTGTAACGACTATTTTCTTTGAACTAGCGGTCGACCGGGCCGGTCGACCGAGCTAGCCGTTTGAACAGTAACGGCTAGTTCTCTGAGCTGGTTTATTTTTGTCCTTTTCTCACTTAATTATGTTTAAGTGACATGTTTTGGTTCTAGTACTTTCTGATTAGCCTTAAATATGTTTTATCTCCTAACCCTAGCCCTCTCCTATAAATAGGGGTGTTTAGGGAGAGGTTAATAACTAGAAAAAATTCTCAAAAATTCCCAAAATTCAAGGCATTCAAAAATTCTTGGTTTCTTAGTTTTTGTGCTGAAATTCTCTCTCATTTTCTGTAGTGTTTTCAAGAACTCTCTGATTTCTTTTTCTTTTCTCCTTACACACAAGAGCTTCATTCCTACTCATTATTCTCTAAGGATCTTTGTAAGGGAAGAGAATTTTGTAAGAGAGAGTTTGTGGTCTTTTGACTACTCAGAGATTGCTTGTACTTGAGATTGTGGAGTTGGGTACTCCGGTGTATTTGTGACATCTTTATGATAGTGGAAGTGGTTGGAATCCTTCTGGGGAAGGCGGGGAAGTAGAGCTGGGTGCTCGAACCTCGATAACAAATCTCGGTGTTTGCATTTGGTTTACTTGCTCTTATTTCTTGCTCTATTTTCATTGCTCTTGTTACTTGCTCTCTACATTCATTACTATATTCACTTGCTTTGTGAGATTGTTGCTTCATAATTTTTAAATTGTGCATTGATTATCATTATCACCTATTCACCCCCCCTCTAGGTGATTTTCAATTGGTATCAGATCTTGGACTCTAGGTTTTGGCTTAACATCCATAGAGAGATTCTTAAAATTTGCTAATCAACATTTGCATTCCATTTGTCATTCACTAGTAAACATGGCCGATAACATCAAAACCCCTCCTTAATTTGATGGACTCAACTTCCCTATTTGGAAGGTTAGGATGACTATCTTTTTGCAATCCTTAGGTAGCTTAGTGGCTAAATCATTGACCAAACCCTATGTTGCACCCGATAGTGATGAGAGCACATGGACCGACTTCAACTTTAGAGAATATGAGGCTAACTCCAAGGCCCAAAATTCCCTCTTAACTGCCTTGAATGTGGATGACCTTACACGGGTAATTCATTGTCAATCCGCCTATGAGATTTGGCAACATTTATTGGTCACACACGAGGGGACTTCACAAGTTAAGAGAGCTAAGATAGATCTCTTAAGGTCCCAATATGAATCCTTTAAAATGATTGAAGAAGAATCTATTGATTGTATGATTACTAGATTTACTAAAATCACAAATGGTCTTTCTTCTTTAGGTGATGACATCTCCAATGACCAAAAGGTGCGAAAAGTGATTCGGGCACTTCCTACATCATGGGAGATCAAGGCCACCACCCTAAAAGAATTGAACGACAAGGATGAGATGGACCTCATTAGTCTCATTGGGAACCTAAAAACCCATGAGATGGAAAAGAAAGCAAGAGAAGAGGCCGTTCCACTAAAGAAGAAATCCTTAGCCTTCAAGTCTTCATCCACTCTTGAAGACGATGAAGAAGATGAAGAAGAAGATGAGGAGCTATCACTACTTGTTCGCAATGTGAAGAGAATGTACCGGAGGAACAAGCTCAACTTCCGAAGGAAATTTGAAGGCAAAGAGGAGAGGAGAATTATATGCTACAATTGCCGAAAGCCCGGACACATCATGGCGGATTGCCCGGAGTTCAAGAAGAAGATGACCTCCTCCTTCAAGCCAAAGAAACCGGAAGAAAAGAAAGCGTACAAGGCAACTTGGGATTTGGAAAGCGAGTCCGAGGAAGAGGCGGATGTAGCGAATATGTGTTTCATGGCAAACACACCAAAGGTAACCCCTCAACCTCTTGATGATGAAGATGATGAATTAAGCAAAGAAGTTCTTGTTCATGCTTTTGTTGAACTTTCAGAAACTTATGACAATAAAAAGATTGAATGCTCTAAATTGGAAAAAGAAGTTGCTTTTCTCAAAAATCAACTTGCTATTATTTCTAAAGAAAAAGATGAATTTCTTCAAATCTCATTTCTACCCAAAATGAATTTTGTGCTTACAAAGTTGCCTGTAAAGCAAAATTTCCTAAAATTGATGAAAAAGAAATTTCTTCTTTGAAAACTAGAATTGTTGATTTTGAAAAGACTTTAAAGGATTGTGCTTTTAACACTAAGAAACTTGAAGAAATGTTTTCTAAAAAGCACACCTCTCATGCTAAAGATTCACATGTTAAGATTCCTCATGCTCACACTACACATAACACTTCTCATGCTAAATCTTTCATGCTCACAATTCTCATGCTCACAAATCACACACTCACTATACTTTTAAATATGGTAGAGTGTATAGATGCACATATTGTGGTAAGAATGGACATTTGGCTAAATTTTGTTATGACCAAATAAATAGAACCAATAATCTTGTTTGGGTTAATGAAACTAACTCTTTAGGACCCAAGAAAATGTGGGTACCAAAATCAAGTCCTAAATTATTTGATGTAGGTACACACCAAGGCTCCAAGACGTAGGGAGCGGTGGTACCTTGATAGTGGTTGTTCAAGACACATGACTTGGGACATCAATAACTTTGCAACCCTATCAAGGTACGAGGAAGGTGGCTCCGTCACCTTCGGGGATGACTCCAAAGGCACTATCATCGGTATAGGTAACATCCAAATTGGTACATCTCCCATTATAGAAAATGTTGTACTTGTTGATGGTTTGAAACATAATTTGCTTAGTATTAGTCAATTTTGTGATCGTGGACTTAAAGTTGTTTTTGATGATACTTCTTGCAAGATTTTTGATATTAAATCCAATGATTGTATTCTTACCGGTTTTCGTGATGATAATGTTTATATTATTGACATGCTCAATGTAGAATGTTCTACTAAATGCTTAAATGCTTTTGATGAAAATTCTTGACTTTGGCATAGAAGATTAGGACATGCATCTTTTGACCATCTTTCTAGGACTAATTCTAAGGATTTAGTGAAGGGTATACCTTACTTGAAGTTTGAGAAAGACCGCATTTGTAGTGCGTGCCAACTTGGGAAACAAACCAAGTCTTCCTTCAAACCAATCAAGGATATCATGTCGACTAGGCGTTTAGAATTAATTCATATGGATCTTTTTGGACCTACTAAAACTAAGAGCTTAAATGGTAGTAGATTTGCATTTGTTTTAGTTGATGATTTTTCCCGTTTCACTTGGGTTTTCTTCTTGGAACACAAAGATCAAACTTTTTCTCATTTCAAAATTTTTCGAAAAAGGGTTGAAAAGAAAAAGGTTTTCCGATTTTGAGAATAAGGAGTGATAGAGGTGGTGAGTTTATTAACCAACTCTTCATGACTTATTTGATGAAAAGGGAATTAAGCATGAAATGTCTTGTCCTAGAACTCCACAACAAAATGGAGTTGTAGAAAGGAAAAATAGAACACTTCAAGAGATGGCTAGGACAATGATAAGTGAGTATGACCTCCCTCAATATCTATGGGCCGAGGCCGTAAACACCGCATGCTATATATCAAATCGTATTTATTTATGTAAAAATTCTTCCAAAATATCTTTTGAAATGTATCATTCTAGAAAACCTAATGTTTCATATTTCAAAATTTTTGGATGCAAGTGTTTTGTTTTGAACACTAAAGATAACTTGGGTAAATTTGATGCTAAGGCTTATGAAGCAATCTTTGTTGGATATTCTACAACTAGTAAAGCTTATAGAGTATTCAATAGATCTTCACTTACCATTGAAGAATCCATGCATGTTAAATTTGAAGAATCTAATGTGTTTGTTGAGAATGTTGTAGAGATTGAACCATTAGGTGAAGACATGGAGAAACTATCCTTGAAGGACTCACCCGCTCAAGAAGAAAAGCAAGAATCAATTGGTGATGTTCAAGAGGATAAAGAGGAAAGCTCTCAACCGCTTCCTAAAGCTTGGAGATATGCCACAAATCATCCCAAGGAGCTCATCTTAGGTGATGCATCTAAAGGGGTAACAACTCGCTCCAAATTCCATGACCTATGTGGTAATTTTGCTTTCATTTCTCATTTTGAACCCAAAAGCATCCTCGAAGCCGAGGCGGTCTCATATTGGTTGCTAGCCATGCAAGAGGAACTCAATTAATTTGAGCGCAACCAAGTTTGGCACCTTGTTCCTAGGCCCCACGATAGACCAATAATTGGTACTAAGTGGATCTTTAGAAACAAGATGGATGAGTCTGAAAATGTGATTAGGAATAAGGCTAGGTTAGTGGCCCAAGGTTACACTCAAGTTGAGGGAATTGACTTTGAGGAGACCTTTGCACCCGTAGCACGGCTTGAAGCCATACGGATGACACTAGCTTTTGCATCTTTCAAAAATTTTAAACTTTTTCAAATAGATGTGAAAAGTGCACTTTTGAATGGTTTTATAAATGAAGAAGTTTATGTTGCTCAACCTCCCAGTTTTGTTGATCATGTTCATCCCGATTTTGTTTTTAAACTTGATAAAGCTTTGTATGGATTGAAACAAGCTCCAAGAGCTTGTATGAAAGGCTTTCTAGTTTTCTCATTTCAAATGATTTTATTAAAGGCAAAGTAGATACAACACTATTCACTAAGCATGTTGATAATGATATTTTAATTGTGCAAATTTATGTTGATGATATAATTTTTGGTTCTATTAATGAGTTTTTATGCAAGGAATTTGAAAAGGTTATGCAATGTGAATTTGAAATGTCTTCAATGGGTGAGCTTAATTTCTTTCTTGGACTCCAAATCAAGCAATTGGAAGATGGGAACTTCATATGTCAAGCCAAATACGCAAAGGAACTCGTAAAGAAGTTTGGACTTGAAGACTCAAAGGTTTGCAACACTCCCATGGCAACTACCACCAAGCTTGATAAGGATGACCAAGGTAAAAATGTTGACATTAAATTATATAGAAGCATGATAGGTAGTCTTTTGTATTTGACGGCAAGTAGGCCGGATATCATGTTTAATGTGTATCTTTGTGCTAGATTTCAATCGTGTCTCAAAGAGTCTCATCTTATTGCGGTAAAACGCATTATTCGTTATATTAAGGGAACGATTGGAATGGGTCTATGGTATCCAAAAACCGGAGATTTCTCAATGACGAGTTATTCGGATGCCGACTATGCGGGTTGTAGAGTAGATAGAAAGAGTACTAGTGGGACATATCAATTTCTTGGTAATTGTCTTGTTTCATGGTCCTCTAGGAAACAAAATTCCGTAGCTCTCTCAACCGCCGAGGCGGAGTTTGTTGCCGTGGGGGCTTGTTGTGCATAAGTCCTTTGGATGAAACATACTCTCCTTGATTATGATTTGCATTATAACCATATAAAAATATTTTGTGATAATACTAGTACTATTCATATGACCAAGAATGCAAATCAACATAGTAAGACCAAGCACATTGAGATTAGATATCACTTTCTTAGAGATCATTTTGAGAAAGGAGATATAGATATTGATTATGTTTCTACAGATTTGCAACTTGCCGATATTTTCACTAAACCACTTGATTTTGCTAGTTTTTCATTCATTTGTGGTAAACTTAATGTTTGTGTTATTGAATAAAATGTTTTCTTAACCCTTTTTGATGTATGACAAAAAGGGGGAGAATGAGTTTATGTATGGAAATATGAGCTCATATGGTTTTGGTTCCATATGAGTTTATATATGTTTTGAGTTTTTGATGTGTTTTCATGAATTCTTATAATTTGAGTTTAAGTGTTTTGCAAGTGTTTTTGGTTTTTGGTTTCATGATGTTTACTTGCAAATTACAAATTACATTGTTTTTCTTTGTTTAATATAGCATAATTTGAGGGGGAGCTTTCTCCTCCCATATACTTTTGTTTATAGCCTATTTGTTTTGTCATCATCAAAAAGGGGAGATTGTTGGCCCAAAAGGTTACACTCTCCATTTGTTTAGAGTTTTGATGATAACAAAACAAATAAGAGCTATTTGGTACTAATTAGTTTGTTTAAGATAAGTTTCAGGTTAGTACCATATTTGGAGGTCATTGCTTAGCTATTGCAAGAATTTCTAGGTTCATGAAGCAAAGAAGGCTTTTTGCACATCAAGGAAGGAACATAGAAGAGAAGGCTCTAGTAAGGCATCGCATGGCTCAAGACTTCAAGATTGCTCAAGATAATTTATTAGATTTATTTTAGTTTAGAGTTTTGTTAAAGAATAGTGAATAGGTTTGAAGCTCTATCACACACGTTTTTGCGCACATCTTGTTTCCAAATATATTTCCTATAACATGTACAAAAATAGTTTGTATACAATCTTCAACCTACAAACTTACTTTGATTTACCTATTCATATATTTTAAGTTTTGTGTTTTAACAAAACTTATTTTTGGAATTAATGACAAAAACTATGATATATATATATATATATATATGTTTCATGTATATAGGATTATGTCCATATACATCATGCTTCAAAATGTTTAAATATCATGTTTTTGTATTTGGAAGAAGTTTTGGACAAAACGTATTTTCTATTCAAAATTCAAGTTTTAGAAAATACAGTTTTTGGTTTTTGGTAAAAATGATAAGAGACAAAAATAGTTCATATTGATTGATATTTGAGCTAAACTTTTTACCACATGTTTATATATCAATGTAAAGTGATAAAACTATTTTTGGTGATTTTTAGGAGTGTTAAAAGATTTTTCAAAATATTTTCAAAACTGTTTTTCTGACCAGTTTTCTGTTCCAAACTTCATCCAGTCGACTAGTCTTCTGACAAGTCAACTTGGTTGGAAGTCGGTCGACCGGGTCGGTCGACCGACGTGCACAAATCTGTGCACGTTTGGCAGACTTTGGACGGTCGACCGTCCCGGTCGACCGGTCTGAGAGCAGAGCTCTCTGTTTGTTTGGGTCGACCGGGCCGGTCGGCCGTAGCCTGCAACGGCTATTTTCTTTGAACTAGCGGTCGACCGGGCCGGTCGACCGAGCTAGCCGTTTGAACAGTAACGGCTAGTTCTCTGAGTTGGTTTATTTTTGTCCTTTTCTCACTTAATTATGTTTAAGTGACATGTTTTGGTTCTAATACTTTCTGATTAGCCTTAAATATGTTTTATCTCCTAACCCTAGCCCTCTCCTATAAATAGAGGTGTTTAGGGAGAGGTTAATAACTAGAAAAAATTCTCAAAAATTCCCAAAAGTTCAAGGCATTCAAAAATTCTTGGTTTCTTGGTTTTTGTGCTGAAATTCTCTCTCATTTTCTGTAGTGTTTTCAAGAACTCTCTGATTTCTTTTTCTTTTCTCCTTACACACAAGAGCTTCATTCCTACTCATTATTCTCTAAGGATCTTTGTAAGGGAAGAGAATTTTACAAGAGAGAGTTTGTGGTCTTTTGACTACTCAGAGATTGCTTGTACTTGAGATTGTGGAGTTGGGTACTCCGGTGTATTTGTGACATCTTTGTGATAGTGGAAGTGGTTGGAATCCTTCTGGGGAAGGCGGGGAAGTAGAGCTGGGTGCTCGAACTTCGATAACAAATCTCGGTGTTTGCGTTTGGTTTACTTGCTCTTATTTCTTGCTCTATTTTCATTGCTCTTATTACTTGCTCTCTACATTCATTGCTATATTCACTTGCTTTGTGAGATTGTTGCTTCATAATTTTTTAAATTGTGCATTGATTAGCATTATCACCTATTCACCCCCCCTCTAGGTGATTTTCATATATATATATATATATATATATATATATATATATATATATATATATATATATATATATATATATATATATATATATATATATATATATATAACTAGTATATATTAAATCTCTGAATGTGGACTTGGGATGTTTGTACATGTTGATCAGAAACTTGATATTGACCTCGTTTTAAAAGTAAGTAAGCAATGTGGTTGACTCTGTTGAGAGGTGTGTTCTCAAAGACCTATATTTAGTTGATTTGTTAAATTGTTGAAATCAAAGTCTTGAAGATGATGAGTAGGTTGATATTGGCTGAAATTGTTAAATATGTATTAGAGCAGACTCCCAATTATAGAAGAGATGCTGTCAGAATTTTCATTGATTACGGAGATGATTAAGAAGATTATAAAATTGATTAATATAATTCAGTGATAAGAAACTGAAACTGGTACAATCTCAACCACAACCAAAGCAATCAAAAAGTGATCAAATGAGAAAAAGTCACAAACTTTGAAAATATCTAAACTAATATGATTATTTGAAGCAATGACACTTTGTTCTCTCCTTCAATTTCCATCTACACTGAAATCAAATAAATTCTGCAATTTCTTTCTACTTCTTTGTTTTAATTACACCGAAATTATAATAGATCAGCAAAAATTCACAAACAGACCTTACAGTCCTCTCTTCTTACAAGAAACTATACAAAAACTACTACACATTTTTTCTTTCTCTAAGACCAAACAAAATTTTTTTAGGAAATTTGATGAATCCACAACCTCGTTCTACTACAAAATCTGCAACCCTCCACCTCTGTGAATCCTCAAAACTCTCTAGGAAGACGATGATGAACTCGTCCTTGTCGAGAAACTCGAAGACGAGGAACCGGACCCTGAACCTCTGCTAGAAGGACAACAGAAAATTACGAAAAGCCTTTTCGACCCCCTTGCTCCTCACCCCTACTTGCCTCCCCTCTCACTCAAGGCCACCCTCTTCGATTGCCTGCCATCCAAACTTGAACTCGACTAGAGTGACGGAGCTGCCGGCCATGGCGGTAATGGTCAGAGAGAGAGGGAGTTTCGGGGGGTTCAGGGGGAGAGAGTCCACCCCTGGGTCTGTTCGGCCGATGTGGCCGAGCAGACTCGGGGGGGGAGGGGGTGGGCGGGGGTAGGAAGGGGGAAGGAGGGGAGGAGGGGGAGGGCAGCCGGGGGGTTGCTAGAGGGGGTGGGGGGAGGAGGAGGGGTCGCTGACGAGTCGGGAGGTGGGGGCATCACTAGAGAATGAAGGAGAGGAAAAAAAAAAGAGGAGGAGAAGAAGAGGGCTTTTTGGTCATTTTTGATTTTTGGGGAGGAGGGGTTTTATCAAATATTGCAGTGCTCTAATTCATAAGGGACCTTTATCACTTTGGGGGTGGCAATATCCTTTCCCTCACATGCTTGAAACTAAACTAACAAATGACTAACTTAGATAACAGTGGTGGGAAGTTAGGTACTCGTGGTGAAATTAGAAAAACTTTGGTTACTTTTTAGAGAAGTTTTGAAAATCAGAGCATCTTTTGTTGGGAAATATGAAGAATTAAATGTGAATCTTTGAGTTGAATTACGGCAAGATCCGTTGATAGAATCAATTGGATAATAGTTGGAGTGTGTTCTCCTTCCACTGGGATGAACGTGGCATATTCACATGTTCAATTCTGACTTCGAATGAATGAGATATTCAAGTCTAAAGTTTACCTAATTCAAAAGCCAAAAGGGGATTAAAGGTAGTTAAAAGCATTTACTCCCACATTGGCCATGGAATGGAAGTTTGAAGTGTTTAAATAGAGAAAAATGGGAACAAAGGGTGTGCTATTTGGGTACTTGGAGTTTTCACGTGCGATTAGGGGGAAACCATGCCCACACATGCGCGCGCGCCAGAGCCAGCGTCGGTGCCTTCGGGTTCGGGTTCCCTACCTGGTCCGGTTCTTTTTGAACCGGGTCTCATGGATATGGGTTAGAGCGGATCACACCCGCTCTGCCATCCGGATCTAAAACACCATAATGGCTGAAAGGAAACCGCCGCAAACCGTTGCAACGGTTGGGCGATTTCTGCCTGAAACGAACCGTTGCAACGGTTCAGACCGAACTGTTGCAACCGTTCGGACAGATTTGCCCCTTCTGGAGCGCTATAAATAGTGCTCCTTTTCTTTCATTTCAACACAAACATAGAAAAATAGAGCAACAGAAAGAAAGAAACGCAGTTGAAAAACACCTAGAGGGGGGTGAATAGGTGTAATTGCTAATCTAACAATCTTTTTAAAACTAAGATAGATGAATGATGCAACGTTCTCTCAAAACAAGACTAAGAGCCGAATACCCCGTGAAGGGTTCTGAACTCCTTCCTCCTGATTCCCCTTGAATGGGTTAGAGGTGCGCAATGCAACCTTATTGTATGAGAATTGATCGAACAAAGAATGAATAATATGCAATGATGAAATGTACACAATATATCACAAGGAATGAAAACAAGATCTCAAGCAAGTAATTTGAAAGCAATAGAGTGCAAGAGAAATTTAAAGCAAAATGGACACAAAGCAATCACAAACACAAGATGTTTGTTTCGAGGTTCGAGCCACCGCTCTACTCCCCGCCTTCACCTCCGTGAAGGGTTTCCACTATCCACCGAGGACGCTTACAACGGTCTACCAAAGACCCGAGCACCGAGCTCAACCACCTACAATAACCTCTACCGAAGAGGTGTCTCCACAAGAACAAGATGAACACAAGTAACCAAAGTGATCACAACATGATCACTAAACTTCTTACAAACTCTCACTCTTTTACAACTTCCTTATAGATTGAGTAGGGAATTTTGGCTCTAAGAAGTGTAGTGAGAAAACTCAGTTGTAGAATGATTTTTGCTAGAGAACACAACTGAAAACAAGCTCAAGAAAGAATGGGAAATGGAGGGCTTAAAAAACTTTTCTTCTCTTTTGAAAACTTTGAACACTTAGGTATTTTTCTTGGTATATTGCAAGAGCCTATTTTCCTCTATTTATAGGGAGAGGAATAGGTTAAAAATAATTTATTTTAAGCTTATTTGATCTGAAAATGTTCTCTAAAAACTCAGAAAAAGTCTGCCAAAAACAGATTAAGAAAACAGAATTCAGATTGCACCAAAGAGGAAAGAGCCGTTGGCACTTTGCAGGCCTGGCGGTCGATCGGTCCGGTCGGCCATCCGCCCTGCTGGCAGTAGCCGTTGGGCTCGGGTTGACCGCTCGGTCGACCGTCCTCTAAAAAGAAACACAGTTTTCTGCGGGCGGTCGACAGGGCGGTCGACCTAGAAAACCCGAGAGCAGACCTGCTAGCAGTCGGTCGACCCGGCGGTCGGCCGACAGACATGCACAAGCGTGCACGTCCTGATACAAGCGCCGGTCGACCAGGCCGGTTGGCCGGTCTTGCCTGAAACAGAAAAAACAGCAAGTGCCAGAAGTTTGGAATAATTTTGTAAAAATGTTTTGAAGTAAAGTGATTGGGAAAGAGTAATGTAGAGTTATTACACAAGTATTCAATTAAAGAAGAAAGGTTTAGAGTTAACCTTGGTGCTCGGTTACTCCACAAATGTATTCAAAGATCAATATACCCTTTCCAATCTCCGCTATAGCAATGGCTATACCGGGTAGATTCTCCGGGAGAGCTAGCAATAGAAGCGTTACGGTATGGAGTGAAGAAATGAAAAACGAAAATGTCTTCTATGTATTTACACAAATGCAAGAAGCAACATGAAAAGAAGTGATGGATTTGTGCATTTATGGAAAAAGAAATCAAAAGAACTTGGATGAAGTGTGTTGCAAAGAAAGAAAAGCTAGTAAAGAAAGTGTTAGAAAACTTTAGATGAGAAGGTACATGGCTAGCTAACTTTACCTCATTGCTAACTTACTAAACTCAATGGTGATACTTGATTGCCTCATGTTGATTCATTGGCAATAGGGATATCTTGCTTGTTTGTTCAAATGTTTTACCGTTATGGAGATGAGTGTTCTCTTGTTCTTAGCTTGAAGCCTCATATGAATTCATTGGCTCTCTAGATAGATGTTCAATGATGAACTCTAGGATAGGTACTCAAAGATGCTAAGTTCGAAGAATCAACATTCATTCAAACATTCAAGACATAACAACAAATTAGCTTGAAGTAGAGAAGTTGTTCTTACAAGTAGCATATGTAGGTGATCCATCTCCATGTTCCATCAAAGGCACTTGTTCTAGACAAGGCTCTAAATGAGGCACACATGAGTCATATGGAGTATGAACAAGCAATTGCCAAGGGAAAGCAACTCTACTTCCTTGGTAAGTAAAAGAAATATCACAATGCAAGTATAAAGATAAGCATCATCCAAAAAGATAGAAGTTAGCTAGGTAAGTTCTTAGCTAGCCATGCAATAGAGATTTAGCTATCCATTACACTAGAAACAAAGCAACTATTCATGATGTAAAGCAATGGAACTAAAGCAAATGAAATAACACTAGAATGAAAACAAGAAATTAAAGTAAAGTAAAGTAAAGCATACTAGAGATTGCAAAGAGATGAATGGAGCTCTTTTGATAAATCCTTGCTTACAAGAATGTCACTTTCTTGATACAAGCTTTCAAACAGCACTCTCTCTCTCACTTTGTCAAATTCTCTAGGAGGAAGAAGATGAAGACTAAAAACTTAGGAGAATAACAAAATACAAGAATTTCCCCTATTTTCTTCTCTCTCTCTTCTCTGTTGCTCTCACGCAGACTCTGGTCCTCTATTTATAGCCCCCAGTGAGAAGCCTCTAGAGCCCAGATCGTTGGAGAAAAATCCAGGGCTCAACGGCCCAGATCCTGCCGCGCGCGCGGGGCAAGGCGCGGCCGTTTGGAAATGGTTGGCTAACAACTTTCTGTTGTGAAGTTGTTACAAGTTTGTTAGCCACGTGGCTTTCTAGAACGTTGAGTTGGCGCGTGGATCTCCTTTGATTCTGAATTCAAACTTGGGCTCTTTTGGGCTTTGGATTAAATCTCTTTAATTATTGCTAATTAAAGAGATTTTGGGCTTTTTCTCTTTTAAGTTGTGGACCTGCAAAAATAGAGAGAAAAGGATTAAAAATCACATTTTTATATACAATATGCATGGTATGGAAGCGGTAAAATATGCAAATATGTATAACAATCACACCCCCATACCTAGCTTTTGCTCGTCCTCTAGCAAAACAAGAAAAGAAAAAGAAAGAAAAAGAAAATCCTAACTAGTTTATTACACCACTTTCGTAGGTGACACGATTACACTGAGCATGTGCAACAAGCCGTTAAACCTCTAGGTTACCCTAGAGGAGGAGTGTTGTCTCCTGAGGGTTTTCAACGGATTGCACCCACAAAATCCATAAAGAAAAATAAAAGGGTTAGTGAAATTCTTGATCCATGTTTTAAAGATTCTAACTTGATCTTTAGGTTTCAGGTTACTCTAAACTTTTCATTCCTCTTATAAGTGTCTAATTGGAGTTTTGTTTTCAGCTTAGGTTAAGATTTTAGGGAAAAGATCAAAAACCAGATTTTGCATCAATCCTAGGATATATACATCTATAAATATGAAGGATCTTTCTTAGACTAAGTTTATTTATTTACTAATATATATAATATTTTTTTCTTCTTTTTTTTATTTTATTTATGTTTATTTATTTACATTTCCTTAGCATCCTTAGGCTTTCTAGTTTACCCTTGTAGCGAGCCTTTAACCGATGACTCCCAAACCAGATGGTCTTAGGGCACCAGATGAGAAAACATCCCTCGGGTTTAAGGTCTCGAGTAAAAAAGGCCACGAAGGAATTTAAGGACTTAACCACCTTTAGGCGTGATCGGCAATGCTTCTTGAGGCACGGCTAACCAGCTTAGTCAGTGGCTAAGTATTTATTATTTATTTATGTACATCTTTTTTTTCTTTTATTTTTAATTTTTTTTATTATATATATGTGTAAATAAAATCACGAAGTCTTTGATTAATCCTTCAATATGTTTAATGTTTATATCTAAAGAAAGAATTAAAATCTAGTAATTTTTCTAATCTTTTATTACTTAACCTAAAAATCTAACAAAACTCCTCTTTTCAACTTATAATTAGAAATCTTAATTTAGAGCTTCCTTAATCCCTAAATTTCAAGTTTGATTCTTTAAACATGGATCAAGAATTTCCTTTTTTTTATATATTTTTATTTTTCTAAAAGAAAATAAAATCTAACAAGAAAGTAGAAAATCTATAAAGAAAGGTAAAAAAGAGAAAACCTAAAAAGAAACTGAAAATCCTAAAAATAAAAATAAAAGGCCTAAAAAGAAAATGAAAAATCCTATGTTAGCATCTACCCCCCCATACCTATCTCATGCATTGTCCCCAATGTATGCAAGATAAGAATATGCATGAAAATAGGTAAAGGATAAAAATCATCCCCTCTGTCTCTTTGGACCCGTGGTGGTGCTTGGTCCAGCAGACTGTGATCGTCTCAATGCCGCCTCTATACTGTCCAAACGAGAGGAATTCTCCTCGACCTTCTTCCTCAGACGAACTTGCCCTCTAAAGATCTTCTTCATGCCCTTCCAGACGGCGGACATGAAGGCTTGTGATTCTGTGGGGGGATCCTGTGTCCAGAATTGGGGCTCATCTACCTCCTCTAAGCTCTCCTCCGAAGAGGACTCCACAGGAATATCCTCAGGTTGGGCCCTAGGTGTCCAGAGGGCGTGTAAGCAACCAGTGTATGAGCTAGTGGGTCTCTCTGCTACAACATACACTCGGGGAAAGGAGTCAAATACATCGTCTGGTATGAAGTTTTTACACAGACGGGTAATCAAGACTGGATGGGAATACTTTGCACCCCGAGTGCGGGAGGAATTATCAAGTATGGCATGGAAGATGGCCCTATTCAAACAAACCGTGTGTCTATGAGTCATTAAATCATGGATGATTTGTAACACGGGTCTGTTGAAAGTCGTGGTATGATCAAGTCCAAAAATATTGCGTTGGAGCCAACGTCCAATGCAATGTACATTTCTAAACGTGGATTGGGCTTTGAGCCTACGGTCCTGCTCTGTGCAGCGGAACCCCATGATGGGCATGTAATCAACCAGTGGCAAGGGGTCAGTATGATGGGGATGAATGGGGACATTGGTGATTTCAGCAATGAGTGGAATGGTGACAAAGATGTCACCTAATGGCATATGAACTGTGAATTGTTGTGTGTTATGATTAACAGATGCATGATCCAATGTGTTGTAAAATGTGGTGACTAATTCAGGGCAATAGTAAGCATCATTGTCATTGTTATCATAAACTAAGGAATACCAATTCCACGCACGTATTAGATCTACAAATATATGCCCATATCCCCCTTGATCATTCAAAAGTGTAGAGAAATCCCTTTCCACAAACAAACTAGGGGCCATAAATAACAGTAAAAATTAGAGCAAAGGAACCAAGGGAGAAGAGATCAAACCACCCCCGGATTTCGTGGGGGGAAATCGAAAGACAGGTGTGCAGAAGGCACCAGAGACAGCTTCGGAAAGAATGGGTCTGTTTCTGTCTCCAGGGAAAAAAAATCAGTCAACCTGAACTCTTCCGGCGCTCCTGAGGTGTCAGAACGGCGGCGGAGCTGCGGCAGGGCGCGGCGGATTAGATGAAACTAGGGAGCAGGTTTTTGGTGGAGGTCGGCTGTTGAAGGAATATTTCAGATCTGAGTGGATGTTCTCGTTTGAGGGAGGAAGATAGGTGAAAAAGAGTATTTATAGGAGGGGAAAAAATGGTTTCCAAATTTAACCCTAGGTCAAAGATGTATGTACAACCTAGGAAAAGGAATTTGGAAATGAATGGAATCCTAGGGAAGAGAGAATCCTAGGAATTTGAAACTCTTTGAAGCACAAAAATCCCTAATTTTTTATTAATTTTTTTAATTTATTATTTACAAAAAGTGTAAAAGAAAATTATTTACAAGTGTGGTCCCAAAATGATATTCAGGAAAATACACGGGAAACTGTACAGATGGAATTTGTCACAAATAAACTGGGTCACAAAGACCCAATTCATAAACTTCGTGTGACACGGGATCAGTGGTAAAGAATGGCTTAAGACGTTGTCCGTTCACAGTGAATATGTTGCCATTATTTGGGTCAAGAATCTCGATCGCACCGTGGGAAAAACTTTGTGAACAATGAATGGTCTTGACCACCTGGTTCTCAATTTACCAGGGAAAGGTGGAGTCTTGAATTGTATAACAGAACCTTTTGTCCCACGACAAAAACCTTGCGGTGAATGGACTTATCATGAAAAAGCTTGGTTCTGTGTTTCGTGATCCGAGCGTTGTCGTATACCTCGTTTCTTAACTCTTCAAGCTCAGATAACTGCAACTTCCGTAGAACACCGGCTTTATCCAAATCTAAATTCAGCTGCTTTAAAGCCCACATTGCTCGGTGTTCTAACTCAACAGGCAAGTGACAAGGTTTTCCAAATATAACTCGATATGGAGACATACCGAGGACAGTTTTGTAGGCGGTCCTGTATGCCCATAAGGCATCAGTGAGTTTGATGGACCAATCCTTACGGTTCTGTCCTACAGTTTTCTCCAAAATGAGTTTTATCTGTCTATTCGTGACTTCAACTTGCCCGTTGGTTTGAGGATGATAAGCCGTGGACAATTTGTGAGTAATAGAGTATTTTCGCATCAAAGCTTCAAAAGCCCTATTGCAGAAATGACTCCCATTATCGCTTATTATCGCACGGGGGGCTCCAAAGCGAGAGATGATGTATTCTTTTAAAAACTTAATGACAACATGGTTGTCATTCGTCCGTGTTGGAATTGCTTCAGCCCACTTGGAAACATAATCTACGGCTATCAAAATGTACTGGTTACCGTAGGACAGAGGAAAGGGTCCCATAAAATCGATGCCCCAGAGGTCGAAAATTTCAACTTCCAAGATGGGTGTGAGGGGCATCATATCTCTTTGTGTGATACGACCCGTCATTTGACACTTATCACAAAGCTTGCAGAAATTATATGCATCCTTAAAGAGAGTGGGCCAGTAGAATCCACTCTGAAGCACTTTCTCAGCAGTTTTCCGTGGACCAAAATGTCCACCGCAAGCTAACTTGTGACAGAATGTCAAAACGCTCTGATGTTCATCCTCAGGAAGGCATCTACGTATGATTTGGTCAGGACAGTATTTGAATAAATATGGTTCATCCCAAAAGAAGAACCGCATTTGGCGCAGAAAACGGTGTTTTTCTTGTCCTGACCAATGAGAAGGTATTTGCCTGGTAGCAAAGTAGTTCACTATATCAGTATACCAGGGCTCTCCACATATCTCAAAAATGTGCTCGTCAGGAAAATCATCGTTAATCGGTATTCTCTCTTTAGGTGCATTTGGGATTCTTGACAAATGATCTGCTACCACGTTCTCAACGCCCTTTTTATCTTTAATTTCCAAATCAAACTCTTGCAAAAGAAGTATCCATCGAATCAGTCTTGCCTTAGCATCCTTCTTTTGCATCAAGTATTTTAGGGCGGAGTGATCAGTGAAAATAACAGTTCTGGACCCTAGCAGATATTGACGAAATTTCTCCAACGCAAAGACAACCGCTAAAAATTCCTTTTCAGTAGTTGTGTAGTTGAGTTGGGCATCATTCAGCGTTCTGCTAGCATAATAGATTACGTGTTGCCTATTATCAATACGCTGCCCTAAAACAGCGCCTATAGCAAAGTCAGAGGCATCACGCATAATCTCAAAAGGCTTGGTCCAATCTGGTGCAGAGATGATCGGTGCAGAGACAAGTCTACTTTTAAGCTCCTTCCATGATTTTTGACATTCCTCATCAAATATGAAGGGTACATCCTTTCTTAAGAAATTTGTCAAGGGTCTTGCAATATTACTAAACCCTTGAATAAATCGCCTATAGAAACCGGCGTGCCCTAAAAATGATCTAATGTCTTTTAAGCACGTCGGCTCAGTGAGCTTTGTTACGACTTCCACTTTGGACTTGTCTACCTCGATTCCTATTCTTGATACCTTGTGCCCAAGTACGATTCCTTACTTGACCATAAAATGACGCTTTTCCCAATTAAGTGTCAAGTTTTTCTCCATACAACGTTGTAAAACTAGCTTCAGATGGTACAAGCATTGCTCAAAGGAATCCCCATAGATCGAAAAATCATCCATAAAAATTTCCAAAAATTTCTCCACCATGTCCGAAAAGAGGCTCAACATGCAACGTTGAAACGTTGCAGGAGCATTGCAAAGACCGAAGGGCATCCTTTGGTAAGCAAATGTTCCAAAGGGACAGGTGAAGGTAGTCTTATCTTGGTCCTCGGGAGCAATTGGGATCTGATTATATCCTGAATATCCATCCAGGAAACAATAGTACTCGTGTCCCGCCAATCTCTCCAGCATTTGATCGATGAATGGAAGAGGAAAGTGGGCTTTACGTGTGGCGGTGTTCAACTTCCTATAATCAATACAAACTCGAATCTTCGTTGGAAGACGTGTTTGTATCAATTCTTTATTCTCATTCTCCACCACAGTAAATCCAGCTTTCTTAGGCACAGCGTGAACTGGACTTACCCATTGACTATCAGATATGGGATAGATAATCCCATTGTCTAATAGTTTCAATATCTCAGATCTAACAGCTTCTTGCATAATAGGGTTAAGTCTACGCTGTGGGTCTCGTTTAGGCTTAGCATCTTCTGTCAAGTGAATCCTATGTTGGACAATGGCAGGACTAATCCCCTTGATATCAGCCATGGTCCAACCAATGGCCTCTCTATTTTCCCTTAACACAGTCAGAAGGTCCTCTTCTTGTTGCTCAGTAAGATTGGATGCAATTATTACAGGAAAGGATTCCTTCTCATCCAAGTACTTGTACTTGAGATGGTCGGGAAGAACCTTAAGCTCAGAAAAAGGGACCGGATCTATAACTGGTTGCTCATGGTGCAAGGGAAGAATAGGTGTGGAATTAGTGGTCCGTTCAATATTTGATCCAACAATCTGATCCAGGTTGAAGTCATCCGACTCCAACTCAAACTCCTCTTCAGACTCATACTCAATTTCCTCCACATGTTCACTGGTCAATCCCTCAATCAAGTTCACTTCAAAAGAATCATTGTCCACATCCCTTGGCTGCTTCCCCAGATGGAAGACATTCACCTCTTTCGTCATATATCCCAACGTTAACCGCATTGATCCATTTCGGCAGTTGATTATTGCGTTCGCGGTGGCTAAGAAAGGACGTCCGAGAATGACAGGTGTTTGCGCTCTGTGATTTTGTACGGGCTGTGTTTCAAGAACAACAAAGTCCACGGGGTAAATGAATTCCCCGACCCGTATCAAAACATCTATAATTTCCCCCTTGGAAATCTTTACAGAGCGGTCAGCCAATTGAATAGTCATCTGGGTAGGACGAAGGTTGCCTAACCCTAACTGCTGATAGACGGAAAAGGGGAGAAGATTGATGCTCGCGCCCAAGTCAAGCAAGGCCCTATTTATGGTGGTCTGCCCTATGATACAAGAAATGGTAGGGCTCCCTGGATCTTTGTACTTCACAGGGATAGGACCATTGAGCAGTTCACTTATGTTGGAAGCCAAAAAGACTTTTTTAGGGACATTTGCTTTTCTCTTTTTAGTACACATTTCTTTCAGAAACTTGGCGTAGGATGGGACTTGTTGAATAGCATCTAAAAGAGGGACATTGATTTGTACTTGGTTGAATATCTCTCTTATCTTCTCCATGTGAGCATTCATCTTATGATTTGTGAGCCTATTTGGGAATGGGACAACAGGCTTATATGTTCGCTCATCAACTTTCTCTTTTCCTTTAGACTGGGAAGTGGATGGTTGTGTGCTTGATGAAGGATTATCTTGCAAAGGCTGGATTGGAACAGAAAGTGGTGGCATTGGCACAGATTTGGGAGACTGATTTGAAACCTTGTTATCTACATGCTTTCCAGATCTGAGGATTTGAATGGCTTGGCATTGGCTGGGTCCCAAGTCTTCAACTTCGTGCAGAGGAAAATGGGCTTTGGGATTGGGCACAGGTTGGCTAGGTAACATTCCTTTTTGTCTTTCAGTCAAAGAGTTAGCCAACTGCCCTATTTGAATTTGCAATTTATTCATGTCCTGCTGCTGATTGTTCATTATTGAAGCTTGGTTCTTAGATAAGGTCTCTATCATTTTCTCCAAATCAGAAATTCTTTTGTCTGAAGGATTGGGTGGTGGATGATGCTGAAACTGGGGCTGAAAATTTGCTTGGTAAGGCACAGGATGTTGATATGACTGGAATCTGGGTGGACTCTGGTATGAATGAACATTTGGTGGGTTCTGGTGGTAAGTCGGTGGATGAGACTGAGCAGGGTATTGTTGTGGAAATGGTTGTCTTGGCTGCTCAGGGCCAGACTGACTCCAAGAGAAATTCGGATGGTTTCGCCATCCCGGATTATAGGTTTTGGAGTAAGGATTGTAAGTGGGTCTGGTGTACGTGGCATTCGTACTCTCCTGAAACATTTGAGTTTGATAAACTGGACACTCCTCAAACAGATGATTCTGATCATGGCAGTAGGTACAACCCGGATTAACAACAGGTGATGGGTTGACCTGATTCACAGCAGAGTTTTCCCTGGACTCTAGCAACTCAATCCTCTTCATCAACTGTGTGATCTTAGCTTCTGCAGCTATTGAGGATCCTATGAAATGTAAACCAGTTCTGGAGTTTGTGGGTGTAGGTTTCTCAGTACATGATTCCCACTGGACTGTCTTTTCAGCTAATGCCTCAAAAAGATCCCAACCCTGATCTTCATCCTTCTTTAAGAATTCTCCTTGACACATGGTTTCAAGGAGCGTCTTAGTCTGATAATCAAGCCCATCATAGATAATCTGGCACTGGCGCCATTTTTCTATACCGTGATGGGAACACAGGGCTACTAGGTCTTTGAAGCGCTTAAAGTACTTCCAAAACGGTTCATTGGCTTCTTGTTTGAATTGCATTATATTCTTCCTCATAAGGGCTGTCTTATGGATAGGATAAAACTTTTTAAGAAAGACCTTAACGAAATCATCCCAAGAAGAAATTGAGCTAACTGGGAGATTATAAAGCCACTTCTTAGCGATATCCTTAAGTGCAAAAGGTATAAGCCTAAGTCTGACAGCATCCTCGGTTAACTAGGAAATTCTCATCATAAGGCATACTTCTTCAAACTCTCGGATGAAGAAGTACGCATCCTCAGATTCAAGGCCATGGAATCGTGGAAGTGTGTTTATGAACTGGGGCTTCAACTCAAAGTTATTTCCATTTGTGTTTGGGAGGAGAATGCACGATCGAAGTGATGTGCGAATCGGATAGAACTTGTCTTGCAACGAAACGTTGGTGGTCATGATTGTGTCGAGTGGTGGTGTATGTGGCAGTGTAGAAGTTCTTACAAGCCTAGCAGAATTCGGATCTCGATACCACTCTTGCATACAATTACACAATCAACGTGCACCAATCACACAGGCGGAAAATGAAAAAATAACAATCAAGAAAAAAGAAAAAAAAAATCAATCCAAGCTTTCTAGGTTTCCTGGACCTAGACGACTCCTAACTTTAGATCGTCCATAGGAGGTTCGGTGTAGACTCTGACTATAAGCAAATCAGCCAGGGAAGGTCAAGGTTGGTGGGAGGTTTTCCGTCAGAGACGTTCCTTAATTAAGTAACCAGCAACCTTCGGGCTTTCGGCCCTCAACCCCTTTCCTAGACACTGATTTTACAAAAGTCACTTTCCAACACTTTTCCCCCTTAGGATAATCTCCTAAGTGAGTTCGGATGTCCCTAGGGCCAACGTCTAGCAATTTTTATTTAGAAGCTTAGGATTGTGAGTGCGTGGGAAATTGATTTGTGGGCTAAGGAAAGGGTGATAAAATCCCCACCTTATCTTTCTTATGGGTTATGCCCTTAAAGTTGATTTGTGCAAGTGTACAATATAACAAACAAGGTTCACTCAAAGCGTAATTAAATCAAGCAAAGAGTGATTCCTAGTCTATATGCTATGCTTACGTACCTTGCCTCCAGCACTCTTCAACAGTAAAAGTAAAGGAATTGAAAGACACGTGCCTAGAATGCAAATGTCTAAACAATTTTTTTAATTTTTCAACTAATTTTTTTTACTGTTGATTATTAGCAGGTAATAGGTGAAGCAAACAAGATTTTATGTATTGCAGCAGCAGTATTTTGCAGAGAAGCACGCCCTGCAGAAAAGTGGTCAGTAGTCAACTCCTCCTTGCCGCAGAACCGCGGCTTTTTCCGTGAGAACGCGGCAAGTCAGAGGGCAACTGGTCTCTGCTTTCGAGAGCAGAGGCCCAGAGCCGCTTATATGTATTCTGCAATGCAAATTTTCCTGTTTTCTTCACCTGTAACCTGTAACAGAGAAGAAGATTCGTTTAGTTCTTCACTTTTAACCAAAACCGTTGCTCTCCCCGGCAACGGCGCCAAAAATTTGATTGGGAAAGAGTAATGTAGAGTTATTACACAAGTATTCAATTAAAGAAGAAAGGTTTAGAGTTAACCTTGGTGCTCGGTTACTCCACAAATGTATTCAAAGATCAATATACCCTTTCCAATCTCCGCTATAGCAATGGCTATACCGGGTCGATTCTCCGGGAGAGCTAGCGATAGAAGCGTTACGGTATGGAGTGAAGAAATGAAAAAAGAAAATGTCTTCTATGTATTTACACAAATGCAAGAAGCAACATGAAAAGAAGTGATGGATTTGTGCATTTATGGAAAAGAAATCAAAAGAACTTGGATGAAGTGTGTTGCAAAGAAAGAAAAGCTAGTAAAGAAAGTGTTAGAAAACTTTAGATGAGAAGGTACATGGCTAGCTAACTTTACCTCATTGCTAACTTACTAAACTCAATGGTGATACTTGATTGCCTCATGTTGATTCATTGGCAATAGGGATATCTTGCTTGTTTGTTCAAATGTTTTACCGTTATGGAGATGAGTGTTCTCTTGTTCTTAGCTTGAAGCCTCATATGAATTCATTGGCTCTCTAGATAGATGTTCAATGATGAACTCTAGGATAGGTACTCAAAGATGCTAAGTTCGAAGAATCAACATTCATTCAAACATTCAAGACATAACAACAAATTAGCTTGAAGTAGAGAAGTTGTTCTTACAAGTAGCATATGTAGGTGATCCATCTCCATGTTCCATCAAAGGCACTTGTTCTAGACAAGGCTCTAAATGAGGCACACATGAGTCATATGGAGTATGAACAAGCAATTGCCAAGGGAAAGCAACTCTACTTCCTTGGTAAGTAAAAGAAATATCACAATGCAAGTATAAAGATAAGCATCATCCAAAAAGATAGAAGTTAGCTAGGTAAGTTCTTAGCTAGCCATGCAATAGAGATTTAGCTATCCATTACACTAGAAACAAAGCAACTATTCATGATGTAAAGCAATGGAACTAAAGCAAATGAAATAATACTAGAATGAAAACAAGAAATTAAAGCAAAGTAAAGTAAAGCATACTAGAGATTGCAAAGAGATGAATGGAGCTCTTTTGATAAATCCTTACTTACAAGAATGTCACTTTCTTGATATAAGCTTTCAAACAGCACTCTCTCTCTCACTTTGTCAAATTCTCTAGGAGGAAAAAGATGAAGACTAAAAACCTAGGAGAATAACAAAATACAAGAATTTCCCCTATTTTCTTCTCTCTCTTCTCTGTTGCTCTCACGCAGACTCTGGTCCTCTATTTATAGCCCTCAGTGAGAAGCCTCTAGAGCCCAGATCGTTGGAGAAAAATCCGGGGCTCAACGGCCCAGATCCTGCCGCGCGCGCGGGGCAAGGTACGGCCGTTTGGAAACGGTTGGCTAACAACTTTCTGTTGTGAAGTTGTTACAAGTTTGTTAGCCACGTGGCTTTCTAGAACGTTGAGTTGGCGCGTGGATCTCCTTTGATTCTGAATTCAAACTTGGGCTCTTTTGGGCTTTGGATTAAATCTCTTTAATTATTACTAATTAAAGAGATTTTGGGCTTTTTCTCTTTTAAGTTGTGGACCTGCAAAAATAGAGAGAAAAGGATTAAAAATCACATTTTTATATACAATATGCATGGTATGGAAGCGGTAAAATATGCAAATATGTATAACAATCATAAAGAAAACTAAGTATCATGCTAGAAAGAGTATACATGATTTTAAACATGATATATATACCTTTGTAAAACTTAGGGTCATGTATATTTGTTAAAGCATGAAACTTAGAAACACAAAGTTTTAAACATGAAAACTTGTATACAAAAATGTGTGTGTGTATCCTAGAGCCAATTTTCAAAACTCAAACTTTAACAATCTATTTCTTACATTGGTTCTAAGGGCTACAAGTGCTTCAAGTAGGCTTCTTCATATGATCTTGCAAGCTTGATTCTTTGAGCCCGAATTGAAGTGACTTGAGTCAAAACACCTTCCTTTAGGGAAGAAACCTTCTAGTTTCATTAGAACCCTGAAACACACTTAAACAACAAACATGATTAGTACAAATAACTATATATGTTTTGTAATCATCAAAACACACTAAAAACGGGTGATTGTAACCTTGGGCCAACAATCTCCCCCTTTTTGATGATGACAAAACATATAGGTTATTTAAACAAAAAATGGAAGAAGAGCTTGGAAGCTCCCCCTCAAATGATGCTATGTATAAATAATGACTATGAAAAGCAAGATACATAAAGCATTGAAAACACAATAGTTTTTGTCAAAAAACTCAAATAAACAATAAACAACAAACTTATTCTTTTTAAATAACAAACAACTTATTCTTTTTCTCCCCCTTTTTGTCATACATCAAAAAGGGTTAAACAAAACAAAAACAACAATAAAAATGGGTCTTTAAGAATCCATAATGCAAACATTCAACTCACCACAAATAAAAGAGAATCTAGCATAATCTAATGGTTTAGTAAAAATATCGGCAAGTTGAAAATCGGTAGAAACATAATCAATATCAATATCACCTTTCTCATAATGATCTCTAAGAAAGTGATATCTAATGTCAATGTGTTTGGTTTTACTATGTTGATTTGCATTCTTTGTCATATGAATTGTACTAGTATTATCACAAAATATTTTAACATGATCTAATTGCAAATCATAGTCAACGAGAGTATGTTTCATCCAAAGAACTTGTGCACAACAAGCTCCAGCTGCAACATACTCCGCCTCGGCGGTTGAAAGGGCTACCAAATTTTGCTTTTTGGAAGACCAATATACAAGACAATTACCTAAGAATTGACATGTTCCACTTGTGCTCTTCCTATCTACCCTACAACCCTCATTGTCGGCATCCGAAAAGCTCGTCATTGAAAATTGACCGGTTTTCGGATACCACAAACCCATCTCAATGATGCCCTTAAGATATCTAATTATACGTTTAATCGCAATTATATGAGATTCTTTAGGACAAGATTAAAAACGTGCAAAAGACAAACGAAAAACATAATATCCGGCCTACTAGCCGTTAAATATAACAAACTACCTATCATACTACGATAAAGTTTAATGTCTACACTTTTACCTTATTCATCCTTATCAAGCTTAGTAGTTGTTGCCATGGGAGTTTTGCTCACTTTAGATCCTTCAAGCCCGAACCTTTTGATTAGTTCCTTTGTGTACTTGGCTTGATTGATGAAGATCCCATCCTTCCTTTGCTTGATTTGGAGTCCAAGGAAATAGTTGAGTTCCCCCATCATAGACATTTCAAATTCTTCCTTCATGCATGATTCAAAAGCTTGGCAAAGAGATTCATTAGTAGAACCAAAAATAATGTCATCAACATAAATTTGCACAATAAGAATATCATTTTCTACATGTTTTATAAACATTGTTGTGTCAATTTTTCTTTTCGTAAAACCATTTGAAATTAAAATGAAGAAAGTCTTTCATACCAAGCCCTAGGGGCTTGTTTTAAACCATAAAGAGCTTTATCTAATTTAAACACAAAATCCGGATGTGTAGGATCAACAACCCGGGGGGTTGTTCAATATACACCTCCTCTTCAATAAAACCATTTAGGAAAGCACTTTTAACATCCATTTGAAATAATTTAAAATCTTTATATGAGGCAAACGCTAGTGTCATCCGTATGGCTTCAAGCCGTGCTACGGGTGCAAATGTTTCTTCAAAATTGATTCCTTCGATTTGAGTGTAACCTTGGGCAACTAACCTAGCTTTATTCCTAACAACGTTACCCGATTCATCCAACTTGTTCTTAAAGATCCACTTAGTACCAATTGTTGGTCTATCGTGGGGCCTATGAATAAGGTGCCAAACTTGGTTGCGCTCAAATTGATTGAGTTCCTCTTGCATGGCTAGCAACCAATATGAATCGGCCTCGGCTTCGAGGACGTTCTTGGATTCAACATGAGAAATAAATGCATAATGTCCACAAAAATCATGAAGTTTAGAGCGAGTGGTTACCCCTTTAGATACTTCACCTATGACGAGGTCCTTGGGATGATGAGGATTGTATCTCCAATCCTTTGGAAGTTGTTGAGTAGGCTCCACTTCATTTGTTTGATTTTTATTTTCTTGAGCCTCTTCTACTTTAGCTTCACTTCCTTCATCATCCTTTGGCTTGTATCCCATAGTAGGTGTATCCTCCAAGGTCACTTTCTCCAAGCCTTCATCCAATGCATCTATTTCTATAACATTCTTAACAAACAAGTTAGATTCTTCAAACTTAACATGTATAGATTCCTCAATAGTCAAAGATGATCTATTGAAAATTCTATAAGCCTTGCTAGTGTTAGAATAACCAACAAAAATAGCCTCATAAGATCTAGCATCAAATTTTCCTAAATTATCTTTTGTATTCAAAACAAAGCATTTGCATCCAAAAACTTTAAAATATGAAACATTTGGTTTTCTAGAAAAGTACATTTCAAACGAAGTTTTTGAAGTATTTTTACACAAGAAAACACGATTTGATATATAGCATGATGTATTAACGGCCTCGGCCCACAAATAATGTGGTAGACCATATTCACTAAGCATTGTCCTAGCCATCTCTTGTAATGTTCTATTTTTCCGTTCAACTACTCCATTTTGTTGTGGAGTTCTAGGACAAGATAGTTCATGCTTAATTCCATGTTCTTCACAAAAAGTGGTAAAGGGTAGGTTAATGAACTCACCTCCTCTATCACTTCTCATTCTTAAAATTGAAGTATCTTTTTCCTTTTCAACTCTTTTCTTAAAAGCTTGAAAATGTGAAAAGGCTTGATTCTTGTGTTCCAAAAAGAAAACCCAAGTAAAACGTGAAAAGTCATCAACCAAAACAAATGCAAAACGATTCCCACTTAGACTTTTGGTTTGAGTAGGACCAAATAAATCCATATGGATCAACTCTAAAGGACGTGATGTCATGATATCCTTGATTGACTTGAAAGAGGACTTGGTTTGTTTCCCAAATTGACATTCGTCACAAACCCGATCCTTTTCAAAATTCAAGCAAGGAATACCTTTCACCATTTCCTTTGTGTTTAACCTAGATATATGGTCAAAAGAAATGTGGCCTAATCTTCTATGCCACAATCAAGAGTCATCATCGAGGGCTTTCAAACAAGTAATATTACAAGACATATTAGACATATCAATCATATAAACATTGTTTTCACGAAAACCGGAAAATACACAAGTATTAGATATTCTATCAATAACTTTACAAACTACATTATCAAAAACAACATCAAAACCTTTGTCACAAAGTTGACTAACACTCAAGAGATTATGTTTGAGGCCATCAACTAAAACTAAATTTTCTATTAAAGGGGATGTACCAAGTTTGACATTACCGATACCGATGATTTTACCCTTGGCATCATCTCCGAAGGTGACGGTGCCACCTTCATGGTATCTTGATAGGGTTGCAAAGTTGTTGATGTCCCAAGTCATGTGCCTTGAGCAACCACTATCAAGATACCACAATCCTCTACGTCATTGGGCCTTGGAAGGTACCTACATTATTGAACAAATTCATTGACTTTGGTACCCAAATTTTCTTGGGTCCTTGAAAGTTAGTGTTTCGAACCCAAACATTATGACGAGATGCATTTAGTCTATCATAGCAAAACTTAACTAAGTGACCTTTACGGCCACAATATGAACATGAAAACACTTTACCATACATGAATGCATGATAAGTGTGTGAAGTGTGAGCATGTTTTGGGGGTTTGCCACGATGTAAAGGTTGTGTGGTATGAACATGAGCATGAGCATGGAAAGCATTTTTCTTAGGGGCTTGTTTCTTAGGAAACATGGCCTCAATTTTCTTTTTATTAAACTCACAATTTTTTAAAATAATTCCTAATGAGTCTATTCTTTCTTTAAGCATGGTAATCTCATTAGAATCAACTAGTGGGGACTTGCCTTTACAAGAAATCTTGTATTTATCAAAATCATTTTGAGTAGTAACTAAAGTAGAGAGCAAGTCATCTTTTTCTTTAGAAAGAGCAAATACTTGATGATTAAGAGACTCATTTTCCTTTTTCATTTTTAAATACTTTTTCTTAGGAAACCATAATTATGTGATAATTCTACAAAAGCTTCTCCTAGTTCATCCATGGAAAGTTCATTATCAAAAGAAGTGGAAGGGGTTACCTTGCTTGTGCTTTCATTAGCCATGAAGCACATGTTGGGGTGTCGATTTCCTCCTCGGATTCGCTCTCGGAATCCCATGTAGCCTTCAATGCTTTCTTCTTGTAAGGCTTCTTTGAGGTGGAGGGCTTTACTTTATTCGGGCATTCCGCAACAATGTGTCCCGGTCTTTGGCAATTGAAGCAAATTATCTTTCTTTCTTCCTTGCCTTCTTGCCATCTCCTTCTTCCTTGAAACTTAGCCTTGTTATACATCCTCCGGACGTTCTTAACGAGAAATGAGAGCTCTTCATCATCTTCTTCATCATTGTCTTCGTCGGAGTATGAGGATTGACTCTTAAAGGCAATTGATTTCTTCTTGGAAAGAGCCATGTCCTCCCTAGCTTTTCTCTCCATCTCATGAGTTTTAAGGTTCCCAATGAGACCTATAAGCTCCATCTCCTCCTTGTCATTGAGTTCCTTCAAGGTGGTTGCTTTGACTTCCCATGAAGGAGGAAGAGCCCGGATGATCTTTCTTACTCTTTGGTCATTGTCGATACCATCACCTAGAGAAGAAAGTCCATTAGTGATCTTGGTAAATCTTGTAACCATATCATCTATGGTTTCATTTTCTTGCATGCAAAAGTTCTCATATTGGGACCGAAGAAGGTCTATTTTAGCCCTCTTCACTTGTGAAGTCCCTTCATGTGTAACTAGCAAATGTGTCCAAATTTCATATGCGGACTTGCAATGAATAACTCTAGCTATATCATCATCATTAAGGGCTTGAAGGAGTGCATAATGAGCCCTAGCATTGGCATCAAATTCCTTAGTCTCAATTTCGGACCAAGTATTTTCATCACCGGGGGGTGCACTAAAGGGTTTGGTCACGGCCTTTGCAACTCGACTTCCTAGAGATTGCAAGAAAACGGTCATCTTAACCTTCCATATGGGAAAGTTAAGTCCATCAAATTTTAGAGGGGTCTTAATTCCATCGGCCATTTTTACTAAGTGATAGTGAATGAAAAATGAATGAGGTGATTAGCTAATATAGGATCTCTCTAAGGTTGTTAAGCCAAGAGCCTAGAGACCAAGCTCTGATACCAATTGAAAAACACCTAGAGGGGGGTGAATAGGTGTAATTGCTAATCTAACAATCTTTTTAAAACTAAGATAGATGAATGATGCAACGATCTCTCAAAACAAGACTAAGAGCCGAATACCCCGTGAAGGGTTCTGAACTCCTTCCTCCTGATTCCCCATGAATGGGTTAAAGGTGCGCAATGCAACCTTATTGTATAAGAATTGATCGAACAAAGAATGAATAATATGCAATGATAAAATGCACACAATATATCACAAGGAATGAAAACAAGATCTCAAGCAAGTAATTTGAAAGCAATAGAGTGCAAGAGAAATTTAAAGCAAAATGGACACAAAGCAATCGCAAATACAAGATGTTTGTTTCGAGGTTCGAGCCACCGCTCTACTCCCCGCCTTCACCTCCGTGAATGGTTTCCACTATTCACCGAGGACGCTTACAACGGTCTACCAAAGACCCGAGCACCGAGCTCCACCACTTACAATAACCTCTACCGAAGAGGTGTCTCCACAAGAACAAGATGAACACAAGTAACCAAAGTGATTACAACAAGATCACTAAACTTCTTACAAACTCTCACTCTTTTACAACTTCCTAATAGATTGAGTAGGAAATTTTGGCTCTAAGAAGTGTAGTGAGAAAACTCAGTTGTAGAATGATTTTTGCTAGAGAACACAACTGAAAACAAGCTCAAGAAAGAATGGGAAATGGAGAGCTTAAAAAAATTTTCTTCTCTTTTGAAAACTTTGAACACTTAGGTATTTTTCTTGGTATATTGCAAGAGCCTATTTTTCTCTATTTATAAGGAGAGGAATAGGTTAAAAACAATTTATTTTAAGCTTATTTGATCTGGAAAAGTTCTCTAAAACCTCAGAAAAAGTCTGTCAAAAATAGATTAAGAAAACAGAATTTAGATTGCACCAAAGAGGAAAGAGCCGTTGGCACTTTGCAGGCCTGGCGGTCGACCGGTCCGGTCGGCCGTCCGCCCTGCTGGCAGTAGCCGTTGGGCTCGGGTCGACCACTCGGTCGACCGTCCTCTAAAAAGAAACACAGTTTTCTGCGGGCGGTCGACAGGGCGGTCGACCCAGAAAACCCGAGAGCAGACCTGCTAGCAGTCGGTCGACCCGGCGGTCGGCCGACAGACATGCACAAGAGTGCACGTCCTGATACAAGCGCCGGTCGACCGGGCTGGTCGGCCGGTCTTGCCTGAAACAGAAAAACAGCAAGCGCCAGAGTTTGGAATAATTTTGTAAAAATGTTTTGAAGTAAATAAAACTAAGTATCATGCTAGAAAGAGTATACATGATTTTAAACATGATATATATACCTTTGTAAAACTTAGGGTCATGTATATTTGTTAAAGCATGAAACTTAGAAACACAAAGTTTTAAACATGAAAACTTGTATACAAAAATGTGTGTGTGTATCCTAGAGCCAATTTCCAAAACTCAAACTTTAACAATCTATTTCTTACATTAGTTCTAAGGACTACAAGTGCTTCAAGTAGGCTTCTTCATATGATCTTACAAGCTTGATTCTTTGAGCCCGAATTGAAGTGACTTGAGTCAAAACACCTTCCTTTAGGGAAGAAACCTTCTAGTTTCATTAGAACCCTGAAACACACTTAAACAACAAACATGATTAGTACAAATAACTATATATGTTTTATAATCATCAAAACACACTAAAAACGGGTGATTGTAACCTTGGGCCAACAGCAGTTTCTTCTGCAGTGACTTCCAACAGATTCCGAAGTGAAGATTTGCAACTCGAATCCCGAGGTGACTTCCAACAGATTCTGAAGATTTGTTCTGAAAGAAGGTTCAGAAAATTCAACAGATTCTTTAATAGAATTGTTGTCTGAATCTGTGACTTCCAAAGAAGAATATTCTTCTATCTTTCTCCTTTCTCTAAAGTGGGTGTTCCTCCAAAGTAAAGACAAATATTCTGCCTGAAATTTGTCTTGGTCCTGCTGGTTTGATACTCCTGTGAAAGTACTGGTTAACTACGGCCCCATCGTATGGTGATATTGTAGTGCTATCCAAATACCGTGAAGGAGTATTATATCTTGGGAGACCAGCGTTCAGTAACCCGTTAGCACCGTAGCGGGGGACGTAATTATGTTAAGGATATTCGCTATAAGCGTACCTTACTCCAAGTACTATACAAGTGAATTAATTTTCTTTATACAGGGGTTATACTGATATTCAGTATATTGAGACTGACTTATACCAGTCTAATTGGTGCTTAACAAGGGAAGGTAATTGAAAGGTGGTTCTGTAATTAAGGAACGTTCTACTGAATGGAAAACCTCTCACCTGATATTCCCCGACCTGGCCAATTAGATCGGTGACATTGATTAGTTGTCAGATTGATCCTGAAACTAACAATCTTAAGACAAATAATATTGAAGTTACTTACTTCTGTTCTGCTTGAAATTGTAGAAAATGTCTGACACTAATCAAGACAGCTCAAGTAAGGCACCAAACATGCAGATCCAAACTTTGATGCCTGCTCCACTTCCTAACCCGAAGCCAGAGAAGTCAGAAAAATTCAATGGCACAGAATTCAAGAGCTGACAACAAAAGATGCTCTTCTACTTGACCACTCTGCATTTGGTCAAATTCCTGCAAGTGGATCCACCAGAACCTGTAATGGCTGACAGGAAACCGCCGCGAACCGTTGCAACAGTTAGGTGGTTTCTGTCTGAAAGGAACCGTTGCAACGGTTCAGACTGAACCGTTGCAATTGTTCGGACGGATTTGCCCTTCCCGGAGTGCTATAAATAGCGCTCCTTTTCTCTCATTTCAACACACAACAACATAGAAAAACAGAGCAACAGAAAGAAAGAAACGCAGTTTCTTCTGCAGTGACTTCCAACAGATTCCGAAGTGAAGATTTGCAACTCAGATCCCAAGGTGACTTCCAACAGATTCTGAAGATTCGTTCTGAAAGAAGGCTCAGAAAATTCAACAGATTCTTTAATAGAATTGTTGTCTGAATCTGTGACTTTCAAAGAAGAATATTCTTCTATTTTCTCCTTTCTCTAAAGTGGGTGTTCCTCCAAGTAAAGACAAATATTCTCCCTGAAATTTGTCTTGGTCCTGCTGCTTTGATAATCCTATGAAGGTACTGGTTAACTACGGTTCGATCGTACGGTGATTTGGTAGTGCTATCCAAATACGTGAACGAGTATTGTATCTTGGGAGACCAGCGTCCAGTAACCCGTTAGCACCGTAACGGGGGACGTAATTGTGTTAAGGAGATTTCTTATAAGCGTACCTCACTCCAAGTACTGTATAAGTGAATTAATTTTCTTTATACAGGAGTTATACTGATATTCAATAAATTAAGACTGACTTATACCAGTCTAATTGGTGTTTAACCATGGAAGGTATTGAAAGGTGGTTCTATAATTAAGGAACATTCTATTGAACGGAAAATCTCCCACCTGATATTCACCGACCTGGCGAATTAGATCGGTGACATTAATTAGTTGTTAGATTGATCCCGAAACTAACAATCTTAAGACAAATAATATTGAAGTTACTTACTTCTGTTCTGCTTGAAATTACAGAAAATATCTGAGACTAATCAAGACAGCTCAAGTAAGGCACCAAACATGCAGATTCAAACTTTGATGCCTGCTCCACTTCCTAACCCGAAGCCGGAGAAGTCAGGAAAATTCGATGGCACAGAATTCAAGAGGTGGCAACAGAAGATACTCTTCTACTTGACCACTCTGCATTTGGCCTAATTCCTGAAGAGGATCCACTAGAACCCGGAATTGATCGGGACTCAGTCCTTTCAGTCGATGCATGGACTCAAGGTGACTTCCTTTGTCGAAACTATATTTTTAATGGACTGGATGACTCTCTTTACAATGTCTACAGTCCAATCACAATGGCAAAGAAGTTATAGGCCGGTCTTGATAAGAAGTACAAGACTAAGGATGCCGGTACCAAGAAGTTCGTTGTAGGACGATTTCTGGAGTACAAGATGGTAGACAACAAGACTATAATCAGTTAGGTGTAAGAGTTCTAACTTATCTTGCACGCGATAAAGGATGAAGGTATGAATCTACCTGAAACTATTCAGGCTGCTACTATTATGGAAAGACTCCCATATGTGTGAAGAGATTTCAAGAACTACCTGAAGCACAAGCGCAAGGAGCTGAAGTTGGAAGATCTCATTGTGAGGCTTCTAATTGAGGAGGACAACTGAAAGTTCGAGAAAGGGAGCAGTAAGAACTCCTATGAAGCCAAGACCAATGTGATTGAAGACTCAAAGGGGAAAGCGTCTACTTCCAAAGGCTTAAAGCGGAAGAAGACTGCTCAAGGTACAAAAACAACGTCCAAGAAGGCAAGAACATGCGCTTCAAGGGAACTTGCTACATCTGCAACAAAGAGGGGCATAAGGCGAATGAATGTCACAGCCATCTCAAAAAGAACAAGAAGAACTATCCACAAGCAAACCTAACCGACCATGCGTCGTTAAGCCTTTCAGCTGTGGTGTCAAAGTGAATCTGACGACCAATAATAGGATTGGTGGGTAGACACTGGGCTACTCGGCACATCTGCTCTGAAAAATTATTATTCTCTGAATATCAAAAACTAGAGCAAGATGAGCAACTCTTCATGGGAAACTCAGCCGTCTCCAAGGTTGAGGGAAAAAGAAAGGTAATCCTGAAGTGAACATCTGAGAAAGAGCTTACTCTGAACGATGTGCTACATGTTCCAGATATCCGCAAGAATCTGATCTTTGGATCAATACTTAGTAAGAAAGAAATTAGAATGGTTTTTGAATCAGATAAATTTGTACTTACTAAGAGTGGGATGTATGTGGGAAAGGGTTATCATATTGATGGTCTTTTTAAAGCCAATGTTGCAGTGGTGGATAAAAAGTCTGTGTATTTGTACCCTAAGCTTATAAATAAAGAAAAGTCTTCTGTTTATTTGCTTGAGTCTCCTATTTTATAGCATGCTAAATTCGGGCATGTAAATTACAAGTCTTTAAAAAATTTGTCTAATGCAGGATATATTCCTAAACTCAACTTGGAAGAAATTCACAAGTGTGAGATTTGTGTTGAGGTCAAGCTCGCGAAAAATTCATTTCACTTAGTTCATCGAAATGCAGAACTTTTAAGGTTAATTCATAGCGATCTGTATGACTTGAAGTTTATGCCAACTAGAGGCGAAAAAAAGTATTTTATTACTTTTATTGATGACTGTACAAGATACTGTTATGTGTATCTTCTAAACAATAAGGATGAGGCAATGAATATGTTTATAACATATAAAGCCGAAGTTGAGAATCAACTCAAAAAGAATATCAAGATTCTAAAATCCAATCGAGGCGGAGAATATGAATCAAATGATTTTAGTGAGTTATATGCTAAATTTGGTATAATCTATCAAACTACAACGCTATATACTCCTCAGCAAAATGGAATTGCTGAACGGAAGAATAGAACTTTGAAGGAGATGATCAATTCCATACTCGTAAGTTCTAGAGCTCCGCAGAACTTGGGGGGAAAGCTCTGTTAACTGCAAATTATATTCTAAATAGAGTACCCCACAAGAAATTGGTCTTATACCATTTGAGTTAGGGCATGAAAGGACATCTTCCTACCAAAAAACCTCAAAATGTGGGGTGCCTTGCAAAGGTACTAGTACCTTACCTAGAAAGACTAAGTTGGGAGCAAAAATTATGGACTGCATATTCATAGGCTATGTCTTGAATAGTAGTGCCTACAGATTTTTAATTTATAAATCAGAAATACCAGATATTCATGTAAATATGATTATCAAATCAAGAGATGTTGTGTTCTTTGAAGACATCTTTCCATACAAACGGGAAACAGATAAGACTTCTGGGAAAAGAACACATGAGATGGCGTTCAGGGACGAAAGCCCCAAGGAACCAATTGTTAATACGAAAATTGAACCAAGAAGTCAGAGATCTAGAATCTCAAAATCTTTTGGTCCAGATTTCATAGCATACGCTATTGAAAGCGAGCCTCAAACATTTAAAGAGGCTATGTCTACCCCAGAAGCACAAATGTGAAAAAAAAAAAGCTATAAATAGCGAAATAGAATCCATAATAAGTAATCATACTTAGGAATTGGCAAACTTGCCTTCTAATAGTAAACCAATTGGGTGTAAGTAATTTTCAAAAGAAAATTAAACCCGATGGATGTATCGATAAGTACAAGGCTAGTAGTAGCCAAAGATTATCGACAAAAGGAAGGACTTGACTACTTCGATACTTATTCACCAGTAACAAGAATAACCTCCATTCGGATGTTAATTTCAATTGCAGTATGCATAACTTAGATATCCATCAAATGGATGTCAAGACTGCATTCTTAGATGGTAAATTATATGAAGAAATATATATAGAGTAACCTGAAGAATTTATAATCAAGGGCCAAGAACACAAAGTGTGTAAATTAGTAAAATCCTTATATGGTCTAAAATAGGCTCCAAAACGGTGGCATGAGAAATTTGATAGTGTCATGATCAAAGATGAATTCACTATCAATGAATGCAATAAGTGTGTTTACACTAAATAGTTGAAAATGCATGTATCATTGTTTGTCTTTACATAGATAACATATTGATACTTGGGACTAATACTGAAATTATTAAGTCCACTAAAAGAATATTATCCAACAGTTTTGACATGAAGGATCTGGGGTTGCTGATATAATTTTAGAAATTAAAATCACAAGAACACCAGATGGAATCAGTTTATCTCAATCTCTCTATGTGGATATGATGATAGAAAGATTCAAAGATCATGGGATGAAGGAGAATACAAATCCTTTTCTCCCACACATCCACCTTCGTAAGAATAGAAGAACTAGAGTACGCCAGTTGGAGTATTCTCAGAATATTGGAAGTCTAATATATTTAATGAATTGCACTAGACCTGATATTGTTTACGCTGTAAGTTAGGCAGATACACTAGTAACCCTAGTGATGATCATTGAACTGCTCTACTATGAGTAATTAGGTTAGTATCACATACCAAGGAATATGCCTTGAGATATGGACAGTATCCACCTATACTTGAAGGTACAGTGATGCTAATTGGATTGCAGATTCTGAGGAATCAAAAACAACTAGCGGATACGTATTTACTCTAGAAGGAATAGCGGTGTCTTGGAAATCTTCTAAACAAACATGTATTGCCCCTTCCACTACGGAATCGATATTCATAGCCTTAGATAAAGCCTGAGAAGAAGCAGAATGACTTCGACAATTTTTGAAAGATATACCATTATGGCAAAAGCCAGTGCCCGCTATATGCATACACTGCGATAATCAAGCAGCTATATCTAGGGCACAAAATTTTATATATAATGGTAAGTCTAGACATATTCGTCGTATACATAATATCGTTAAGCAGTTACTCTCAAATAGAATTATCTCTATTGACTTTGTCTCGTCAAAAGATAATTTAGCGGATCCGCTTACCAAAGGTTTTAAGTGGAGAGCGTATAAACTGCGCATCGAGGAGAATGAGTCTAAAAGCCTAACCTTACTGAGTCAGCTTAATGGAAACCTCACTTAGCGACTGGAGATCCCACAGACTAAGTTCAAGAGGAAAAAACTACTTAAGCTTGACTCAGTAAGTAAACACTTAGGAGCTTGACTTCAATCCATTCCTAAGGTGCACACAAATGCTTACTACAAGTTGATTAAGGATAAGCTTAACGCTTTTAATGATGTTTATATCTTGTTATTAAATAAGTGGAGTAGAATAGACTACTCTTAATAGGACGATCACCTATGTGGGTATAGAATTGGGTCGGCTCTTTGGGAATTTCTATGGGGCTGTTATTCCCTAAAGATACTCTCTGAAATTAAGAATGTCTAGGGCCAAAATGGACACAACCGAAAACAAAGTTGATTTGAAAAATTACTGTGTGAAGCTTGTTGACTTGGCTTACACTAACGGCTAACAGTTCAAGACTTAGTTCACTGATTAGTCAGTAAGTCCGATAAAGATTTTGCTATGGAAGGTTTAAGACCTAGTTCACCTATCCTGATGTAGTTTCTTTTCAAAAGTATCTTTCACTATAGAGTCAGTCTCTTTGTGTGTCAATTTCTTGAATCTCCATTCATTGTGGGAGATTGTTGGGAAATATGAAGAATTAAATGTGAATTTTTTGAGTTGAATTAAGGCGAGATCTGTTGATAGAATCAATTGAATAATAGTTAGAGTGTGTTCTCTTTCTATTGGGGATGAACGTGGTATATTCACATGTTCAATTCCGACTTCAAATGAATGAGATATTCAAGTCTAAAGTTTGCCTAATTCAAAAGCCAAAAGGGGCTAAAGGTATCTAAAAGTATTTAGTCCCACATTGGCCATGGAATGGAAGTTTGAAGTATTTAAATAGAGAAAAATGAGAACAAAGGTGTGCCCTTTTGGTACTCGGAGTTTTCGCGCGAGATTAGGGGGAAACCATGCCCACACGCGCGCGCGCGCCGGCGTTGGCGCGGGCGCCGGAGCCAGGTTCGGGCTCGGGTTCCCTACCTGGTTCAATTCTTTTTGAACCAGGTCACATGGGTATGAGTTACAATGGATCGCACCCGCTCCGCCATCCGGATCCGAAATACCGCAGCGGCTGACAGGAAACCGCCGCGAACTGTTGCAACGATTGGGAGGTTTCTGTCTGAAACGAAGTGAAGATTTGCAACTCGAATCCCGAGGTGACTTCCAACAGATTCTGAAGATTCGTTCTAAAAGAAGGCTCAGAAAATTCAACAGATTCTTTAATAGAATTGTTGTCTGAATCTGTGACTTGCAAAGAAGAATATTCTTCTAGCTTCCTCCTTTCTCTACAGTGGGTGTTCCTCCAAAGTAAAGACAAATATTCTCCCTGAAATTTGTCTTGATCCTGTTGCTTTGATAATCCTGTGAAGGTACTGGTGAACTTCGATTCGACCGTACGGTGATTTGGTAGTGTTATCCAAATACCGTGAAGGAGTGTTGTAGCTTGGGAGACCAGCGTCCAGTAACCAGTTAGCACCATAGCGGGGGACACAATTGTCTTAAGGAGATTCGCTATAAGCGTATCTCACTTCAAGTACTGTATAAGTGAATTAATTTTCTTTATACAGGTGTTATACTGATATTCAGTATATTGAGACTGGTTAATACCAGTCTAATTGGTGTTTAACCAAGGAAGGTAATTGAAAGGTGGTTTTATAATTAAGAAACGTTCTATTGAACGAAAAACCTCTCACCTGATATTCACCGACGTGGCTAATTAGATCGGTGACATTGATTAGTTGTCAGATTGATCTCGAAACTATATCTTTCACATAATTTACCTTTTTTCCAAACAAAGATGATTTTCTTTCACTGGTGGACTGAAATCTATAACCAAAGACGAGCCCCAAAAGGTAGTGTAGTGTCGTGAAAGTGACGTTATCTTTATAAGGAAATGTATACTCGTTAAAAGGGGCATTGCGAGATATGTAGACCCTTTCAAACTAAGCCCACTTACAGCCTTTGTGAGAGCTATCATATCCAAGAAACACACATTCAATGGACTTTGGTTGAAGCTTGTGCTCACTAAAAGGAATCAAATGCAGCAAGCATGCACAACCAAAATTAAGGAATTGTAATAAGGTTGAAGATTAAAGAGTTCCCCATGAGAAGAACACTTACCAAGAAGCTTTGTTGGAAGTCCATTGATGAGAAATGTCACCATGAAGAAGGCCTCTAACGAAAAAGAAGCACATAGATGAGATTGTGATAGAAATAGTCTCATTTCAACAAGATGGCGGTGTTTTCTTTCAACAATGTCACTTTGTTGAGGGATGTGTAGGCATAAATACGATGAGAAATCCCATCATTAGATAAGAAATTAGAAAGTATCACTCAGTAAATTCGTCAACCCCACAAGCTTGAATAATTTTAATTGAATGAGATATTAAATTTTCAACCTTCTTTTTGAAAGTCTAAAGATAGAATGTCATATTTCTTTACAAAGGAATAACCCAAACCTAATGAGAAAATGCAATTGATAAATAAAATTGATATCCAAAATTAGACACAACGGGGGCATGCAGGTCCCCATAAATAAAAATGTAAAATCTCTATTGGTTGATTTATGTGCAACGCAATCCATAAAATGAAGTCTGCATGTTTTTTTCTAGCGGACAAACGCGACACATTTTGTTAAAATTTATTTCATCATTTGCGTTAATCTTCAAAGCAAGAAAGAGACTCTGAAACTTATGAGGTCTAATCCATCTCAAAGTCGCAACCATTATCTTGTGAGAAACAATGCACAATAAAAGACTTTTCGTGATAGTAGGTGCACAAAATACTTCACTTAGGGTCTGTTTGATTATCGTAATTTGTAAGTCGTCATTGATAAACTCTTTTACAGCTGTAAATGAGTTACATGCATGTGTTTTACGTTGTTTGGTTGGTAATATAAAGCTGTAGTGAGAAAATGTATCGTGTTTTTTAGTGTTTAGTGGTCATAATGTGTAAGTCGTAAGTAAAAAAATTGATCACAAAATTAACTATTTTGTGTTTTAAAAATTTAAATATTGCAAATAAATACTAAAAACATTAAATATTAAAAATATTAATATTAATATTAAAAAAATAATATTTTACATGACTAAAAAATTAACTGTAAGTGGGCTGTAAGTGAGTGGTAATTGGGTTGCGTAAGTCTTTTATGAATTACGGTCCAAACAAGCACCATAATTATAATTAGGCTGTAAGTCATTTACGAATTACAGTCTTTTACGCGAAACAAACAGCCCCATAGAGAAAGATATTCATTCATTTGGTAAAGAAAGAGAAGCCCTGACCAGTACGAGAAATAGGTAAGTTAGAACCATTACCAACAATAATAGAGCTCACGCCCTTATATGCCGAAATTTGCGATAAAAAAAAGCCAAAGAGGTCATGTGGTGAGTAGCACCGGAATGAAGGCACTAGCGACATTATTCGACAAACGCGTTGGTGGGGAGGGAATACCATGCAATTGGTGTATGCGATGCGAGTATAATGGAGGAATTATTGCATGTCTTACAATCAAATGTGATAGAAATAAATGACAATCAAGCAATAAACAACACCAGGACATTCCGGGTAATGCTGATCACCAGCTAATTTTTCATTAAAATGCGAAATAATAACAATAAAAATGAATAATCTGAGATGACTCAGCGGCTCCGAATACTATAAAAGTCAAAAGGACCGCTTCGAATCGGGTTCGGTTCATGTGTGTGAGCCACACACACATATTATAAGATGGTCAATCTTATATTGACACGTGGATAAGATGTCTGATTTCAAAGGGACAAAGCATTAAATTCTTTAGACCTCTTATAATATTATAAGAGGGCCAATCTCACGTGTCAATGAAGGATTGGTCCTCTTATAACATGTGTGTGTGGCTCACACACATGAACTGAACCCCTTCGAATCCGGTTGGAATCGCCTCAATCTCCTTAACAGCTGTACCTTGAGGCTTATCCTAACCGTGATGGTTCGATCTGCTTGGGATAGCCGGCTTCTCTCGTAACTCCGGTGCTACTTACTCCAGCGCAATTTATTTTGCCGCAAACAGAAGGCATTAGGAAGATTTTTAGCAACATATGCAGAATTTCCACATTCGGGGTAGAGATGAGCAGTGTGACCATTCTTGTTGCAGATTTGGTCGGTGACAGTTGAGTTGATACAAGATGGTGCTGGTAGAAGGGATAGGCGGTTGTCGGGTGAGTGAAAAATTTCCTCGAACCTCTCCTCTGCCTTTATCATGTTGTGAACGAACGGCCCCTGACCAATCGCTGAGGGCAGAGCAGCGGAAGCAGCACAGAATCGGCGAGCAACGAAAAAAAGAGAAGAAGATATTTCGAAGTATCACTAGTACAGAAAAAGGATTTCACATCGGCCTTTTCACCTAGGTTGAAGTGCAGACCGACGTTAAAAGGAGATGTGGTGGCAATTTTGAAAATAAAACGATTATACTGTTATGGTGGATATTTTTTAAACTATTCCATGTCGGTTTATTGATAAACCGACGTCTAATCTTTATATTTCACGTCGATTTACATGCAAATCGATATGAAAATTACAAAGAAAAATTGAATTTTTTTTGGGACTTTAGATGTCAGTTCTTTGAAGAACCGATGTACAAAACCTACTCGAAAACCAAACTTATGAAATACACTGGGGGGATGAATAGGTGTACTAGCTAATTAAGACAAATGATGCAGAATTTAAAACTCAATTGCAACACATTATGTGTAATCAAGAGTGAGCTCGAATTTCCCGTGAAGGGCTGGAACTACTCCTCGAGATTCCTCTAAATTAAGAGTTGAGGTGCTATATAAAGCTCTCTTGATTCAACACAAGTGTGGGCACACACAAATTATATCTAGCATATGAATATGTGTAGTATAAAGCAATGCAACATATAAGAGAGATAGAGTTGAGAGATAGTGGATCAAACGCAAACAATAAGATATGTTTCGAGGTTTGAGCCACTGCTCTACATCTCCACCTTCACACAGAAGGATTTCACTATGTTCACACAGGATCTTCCATAAAGGGACCTCCACTGAGGAATTACAAATTTACACTTGGAATACACTACTCCTCTCTCAAACACAATCATATCTACATAAGAGGGATAGGCACAAAGCCAAAGCAATAAAAAGATTACAATCTTGGTAATCCAGTGATCACAAACAGCACTTGGTGATCACAATAGACCACAAACAATTTTCTCAAAAACAAGATCATATAGATAGGATTAGAGATGATAGCTCAAGTATGAGAAAAACAAAGTGCTTGGAAAAGAGAATAACAAAGAAAACACTTGAGAAAAACACTAGATAGATATGTAAATAAAGATCAAAAACCAATTTCCCAAATACCTCCTTTTCTTTGAATTTTTCAACATATTGAAACAAATAAAAGATAAAGATTTTAGGCTCAAAAACTTCTTTTAAACTTGCTGCAAAATACTTGAAAAGATGGGAAGAATAGCTCTAAAATTTTTAATAAAAACAGCTTAAGAGAACCCCTATTTATTGGCTCTCAAGAATATAGCCGTTGGGGTCAAGAAAAGTTCAGTTTTGACCTGTCGGTTGACCGACCGGTCAACCGATCAACGGTCATATTTCTGACCGTTGAGTCACTGATCGACCGCCTGGTCGACCACCCCAGGCAAACTCGCCTACCGGTCAACCGCTCGGTCGACCGAGCCTAAAGGCACTCAGCCCTGTCGGTCGACCGCCCGATCGACCGGCGCTACCCGAGAGTTGGGTAGTTACAATCGGTCGACCGCCTGGTTGACCAGCCTTATAGGCAAGGCCTTGTGCACATCGGTCGATCGAGTTCTGATTCGGTCAACCGGCCGGTCGACCGCCAGCAGGCTCAAACTAATGATTAAAGGGTTTAAAACTTGGTCTTTTAACACCTATAAAATCCCATAAAATCTCATAAATTTCACAAAAATAAGTTCTTATAAATATTTGAAGAACAAATATGTGTGACCAAAAATTAACACATATTATAAACTATTTGAACTATTTTTGTGATATAGAAATTAAGCTTTAACACAAAATTGGTATTTTCTAAAACCAAATTTTGAAATGGAAAATCGATTTCTCTTAACCTTGTATAAATACAAAAATAAGATATTTAAACTTTTTTGAAGCATAGAGTTTATGGTTAGACTCCAATACACATATAAAAGATATATCTATGTTTTTGACATTAATCTAAATAAGTTTTGTTAATTACAAAACTCTAAACACATGAAATAGAATTATCAAAATAATTTTTTCTAAATATATGAAGCATAGATGTATATAGATGAAATTCAATATACATTAAACCATATAAAATTGTTTTGATTCTATCTTTTCATGAATCATATATATGTGTACTTGAAATTTAAAACCGACTAAACCGAAAAACAAACGTATTGAACTTGTGTGTGTGTGAACTTGAGCATATCAAAACACTAGTCTATCATACACAAGATCTAAACACAAATTAAAACTAAACAAATCGAAGTCTTCTTGTTGAACTCCTTCTCCAAGCCGACCTGATCCTAACACGATCCAAAGAGTTTGACTCCATCCGAGTGCTAGATGCGATCTTGACGCGCGAGCTCTTAAATCTACATGTGTTAACTCTAAAATTCCTTTATTGAAACTAAGTACCTACTAAGATCTTGATAGAAAATCTGAAACTATATGAATACAAGATCATTAGTATTATAACTAAATGAGTTAATCATCTTCAAAACTAGAGTGATGGGCCTTTGGGCTGACAAATTAGACGTCGGTTTATTTTAAAACCAACGTGTAAGTCACTTTTGACGTTGGTTTTTGGAGAACCGATGTGCAAAAATATTTCAAAAATCGCGCCAGTCATAAAATCAATTTTTACCCTAGCTTCTATTGATCCTGTACGTCTCTCTCGCTTCTCTCGTCTCTCTTGATTCTCTCTCTTCCCTCCTCTGTGGGCTTCCCTCTCCCCTCCCTGCAAACTCTCTCTCTCCCCTCTCTCCTCTCCCTCTGCCAGATTCGCTCCGCCGGCCCCTTGAGATGCGATCAAGCTCCGCCAACCCCTCCTTCTCTCTCTTTGCTCAAGATTTACTCCTACGGCCCCTCTCATTTTTTTACTATATAAAGGTAACCTTTTCCCTTTAAATTCATTACTTTGATTTCATTGTTTTGTGTTGTATGGAGTAGTTCATTGTGTTTGTGCTAGTCGATTTTGGTGGAGGCTTATGGGCAAGGCTAGGGTTTGTATGTGGTAGTGGTGGCGGTGGCGGGGTGTTTGTGTGTGCTTGATGGTGAAGATGAATGTATGTGCGTGCGTAGTGGTGAAGAAAGATTATGGGAAAAAATGTATGTGCGTAGTGGTGAAGAAAGATTTGATTGCCGTATGGGATTTGGAAGATTATGTGGCAATCAGTGGATCTGGAAGCTCATAGTTAAGCTTGAAGATGTAGCAGAGAAACAATAGTTTGAATCTTTGAAGGTCTTGGCATTTCATCCAGAGTTGTATGTGGTGTTTGTTTTGATTGGAGAGATGTTTTCGTGTGACTTGATGAGTTGCAAATTGGTAGAGATTTGTGATGCAGGTGATTTGGAATTGACACATTGGTGACACATTCTCCTTACTATGTAGAGAATTTGAGGTCTGAGAAGTTGATAGAAGTGCTAAAATTGATGGGAGTGAAACTGAAGGGCATCCCTTGAAACTAACAGTAATGCAGATTTTCTTTGCTTGAATTCTCATTAGTTTTGAGGTTTCAATTTAATAGATTTGGTCTTTACAGAATAAACTGTAATGTGGCAGGGGTTTTTTTTGTTACTTTTTTTTTCTCAAAACCTTTCTATAGAATTGCCAAATTTTAAGAACATGGGATTTGCACTATGACACTATCTCCTATGGGTTCATGCAAAAATAGGATTTGCAACTTCATATGCATTTTTAGGTGAATCAGGAAATTGCAAATCATAAAAAGAGATTGAGACCGTACTTTTCAAATAAATTTGCATTTTTAACTGTAGTATACACATTAGTCAAAAATTAACAAAAAATCAAAACATAATTTACTTATTTATTACATTGGAACGAGGCTTTCAAGTTTCAATCTAGGGTTTGTATGTGGTAGTAATGGTGGTGTGACATGCTTGATGTGTGTGCGTGGGTGTTATGCTTGATGTGTGTGTGTGTCCCATGCTTGGTGGGTGTGTGTGTCTCTCTCTCTGTGTGTGTGTGTGTGTGTGTGTGTGTGTGTGTGTGTGTGTGTGATGTTTGTGTGTGGTGGTGGTGGTGGGTAGGTGTGGGTGTGGGTGTGAGTGGTGGTGGTGGTGGGTGGGTGTGGGTGTGGGTGTGAGTGGTGGTGGGTGAGTGTGCTTGATATTCGCATGTGTAGTGGTGGAGGTCGTGGTGGGGTGTGTCATGCTTGATGTGCGTGTGTGCGTGTGATGGTGGTGCTGTAGTTGTGTGTCATGCTTGATGTGTGTGTGGTGGTATCGTAGTGGTTGAAATCACCTAGAGGGGGGTGAATAGGTGATGGCTATATGAAATATGGCAATAATGCGGAATTTAAAAATTAACTTAACAATTAGCACAATACACAAATTCTTGCAAGTAATAGACAATATAAAAGTGCAAGTAATAAAGAGATAGAGTTTAGAGAGATTTGATCAAACGCAAACACAAGGAGTTGTTTCCGAGGTTCGAGCCACGCTCTACGTCCCCGCCTTCACACTTGAAGGATTTCACTATTGAGGATCCCACTGGATCAACAATACAAGGACACACTTGTCCGTCTCTCGTGATGCCGCAACACCACCTTGAGCACACTAGCTCGCCTTGAGGCCGATGCCTCTACAACTTCACTCAAGTAAGAAAAGAGTGATCAACACTTGATCACTTTACAAAAGCTCACCAAGCACAATCCTAGAACCAAATATGTAGATGTAGATATATGGGATTGTGTAGTGCTAAGCTAGAGAGAAGTAGAGATGTAGGCTTCAAGATGGGTGATTGGAATTTTGACTTTTGAGAGAAAATCTTGTCTAAAAGGAAGAGCTTGGAAATCTTTAGAAATCTCTTGTAAAAATATTCTTGATGGCTCTAAAATTGTTAGTCATATCAACTGAAGTGACCTCCTATTTATAGGGGTCAAAAACATCCTAAGAGATTCGTTGGAATCAAATCCCAAAAAGAAAAACAGTCACAAAAAATAGCTGTTGGATCTGTCAGAACTTTTGACAGAGTCCGGTCGACCGGGTCGGTCGACCGCCAACGGTCAAAAATATGACCGTTGGGGTTCATCGGTCGACCGGGTCGGTCGACCGAAAACTCCTGTGAAGGCAAGTGTACATCGGTCGACCGGGTCGGTCGACTGATATAGACGTGCACAGTATTGTGCACATCGGTCGACCGGGCCGGTCGACCGGTTACTGTGAGTTCTGAAAAACAGAACTTCAAGAACCAGAAATCTTGGGTTTTTGGTTTTGGGTCTTGGGTTAAAATTTGGAACTTGTAAAAACATAGAGTATGAGCATGTGTCATACTTCTATCATGTTAAAATAGTTTGATAAAAATCCTTTTGATAAAAACTTGTTTTTCCATAAAATTGTCTTTTCAAAACTATTGTTTTTCTAAAAATCTTATTTCCAAAATATGTTCTCTTTAGAACTAAGTTAGAAATGGAATTTGAAAATCTTTTTGAAGCCATGAACCTAACTAAAAGGTGTGTGTGTGATAATCCCATAGCTCTACTTCTAATATCTAGCTTTGACAAAATATCCAAAAAAAATAAAAATACAAATCTTATTTTCTTTGTCTTCTTGATCTTGTCTTGATCTTCACATCATCATCTTGATCCCGAAGCATCCTAGTTGTGCATAGCTTTGGAATTTTCATTTTTGCGGCGAACTCCAAATGTGTGAGTCTTTTAGCGGAGCCGTCAAAAACAACTTGTTAAATAACCTGAAATATTCTGAAGCACAAATGTTAAATACATAACTAAATATGTTTTGTTATCATCAAAATAACTGGGATAATGGCCTTTGGGCCAACAATCTCCCCCTTTCTGATGATGGCAAAACATATGTAGTTATTACAAAATATTTTGGGTAGAGACTTCAAATGAAGCTCCCCCTCAACACATGCATATATAGAGAAAACATATGTAAATAATAAACACCATATTTCCATGCCAACAAATAATACCAAATACTCATGTCATAGAATAACCTGAAATATATGAGTTCATACATGACATAAATAAGAGATACATAAAAACAAAAGATAACCATGTCCACAACACATACAAGAAATACATGTCAAAAAATAAAAATAAATACTACATGTCCCAACAACAAATACTACATGTCCATCAAAAAATATCCAAAACACAAATACTACAAATACTACAAAATATCTCTCTCAAAATAACTCTCCCCCTTTTTGACATCATCAAAAGGGGAGGTCACTCCTCAGCACCATCATCACCGTCATCGCCGTCTCCGTCATCATCACCACCTTCCTCTGAAGAAGCAACCTCCTCTGGATCCATGCCATCTACTCTGGTGCGCGGTGGTGGAACAGAAGAGCGAGCTCTGGGAGGAAATGGAGGACCGTGGCTGGGAGTCGACAAGCTGTCGGAGTCCGGTCAGGAACGAGCATGTCAAATTTTGAGAAGAGAGCCTGAAACTGAACATCCACGAATCTCATGGAGTCAGCAAAATATGACATGTCGTTTCGGACCTCCGCCCGAAAAGCAGCTTCCTGAACTGAACGAGCATCCAACTCAGCACGAATAGCTGCGTCGCGCTGCTCGACCCAGGCCTGATGTGCCTCGATCTGAGAGCGGACCTCCGAAGAGACAAGAGCCAGTAACTCAGGAGGAAATGCAGGTGCTGCAGAAGAAGAAGATCCTGGTGCTGAAGATGAGCCAGGACCAGCAGGAGGAAGATGTGGTTGCACAGGAGCGTGTCTACGCAACTGAGCTTCCATCATCTTCAGGACAACTCCATTGATGTGGGTCAGGGGATGGAAGGAGTTTCAGCGGAGAGATCAAAGTCAAGGGCCCTAAGAAGATGGGTAATAAGCATGCCGTAGGGCAAGCTTCTACCCGCAGTACGGATCTGATCAGAGCCCATATGAGACGCTATGACTCTAGGAAAGTTTACCTTAATGCCTTTAAGGAGGCAATAGATAATCAAGGGTACACAACCCCTAGCATGGCTATACTCACCATGTTTGGGGACAATGTTGAAGAAAATAATCTTGACAAGGACTTGAGATTGAAGAGTGTACCTACTCACAACCTCGTTTCTAACCAAGCCGGGATTGTCATTCCCGTGGATTAGAGTAGAGGCGGTGAGTGAAGATTCACCCTCCGGAAATTCAAAGTCATGCAAATCATGTGAGTACACATCTGCTCCGCCAGTGGAGAGATGCAGAATCCTAGCAAATCGACCTATAGAAATGTCGATGTTCCTACCTAAAACCCTAGATGTGATCCGATTACCATCAAATTCAAAATTGGCATAAAAGTAAGGAACAAGAGAGGTGTAAACTTGTTCCTTGATGGTTAGGAATTCCACTAAATTGTTGTTTTGCAAGATTTGAGGGATATCTAGATGTTCAAAATCCTGAATAGCTACAAATCTCCCTGAATTGATATTTCTAGTGGAGAGATGGGAGTATCTATCAGCAGCAAGATCATTAATGAAGGGGCGAATGGGTCTAGGAGCTTGGGAGGAAGGTTGTGCAACTTCTTTTCCCTTCTCAGATCTGGAACGTTTAGGCATGATGAATAAAAACTGGATTTTTAGGTGTAATCAAGTTTAAGGCACGATCTAGATGCTTAGAAACCTAGATTGATGACAATAGATAATAGATTCCAAAGCAAGAAATGAAAATTTAGAGTCAAAAATGGATTTTTACCTTAACTGAGAAAATCCAAAACCCTAGACTGAAAATCTTGAAATTCTCCGAATCTGGTGGTTGGAAGAACCTGAAATCGAAGATCTGGAAGTAGAATGAGGAAATTGAGATGGGTTTTTAATTGATTTGGATTTGGTTGAGAGTTGGAGAGAAATAAATTTTGGGAGAAAATGGGTGTCTTCGGTTCGCTGAGAGAAGTGTGAGAGAGAGAGAAAAAGTGAAGAGAAAACAACAGTTATAGGGCAAAATACGACGACCGGTCGACCGGTCCGGTCGACCGAAATAACCCGAGAGCTCTGTAAAATAGAGCGGTCGACCGGCTCGGTCGACCGATTTATCCCGAGAGCTCTGCAGGTTAGCATCGGTCGACCGGGATTCTGGTCGGTCGACCGGTAACAGAGAAAAAATAAAAATTTTCTTCAGGCAGAGTCGGTCGACCGGGGCTTTATAGGTCGGTCGACCGGCTTTGCCTGAAAACTGTTAACAGCAAATGGCCCAAAAAAAAATTTAAGTAAATTGTAATTAAAATAAGTATGATATATAAACATATAGGAATACACCAACAGGTTTTAAATCTTCATTAAGTTATTACAACATCAAAATTCATGCAATCCCTTTTAAATTTTATTTTTCATATTTAAACAAAGATTTTAAAGATGTTGAAGCCGAATACCCAGTGACGGGTTCTGAACTTCATCCTCTTGATTCCTCTTGAATGAGTTGAGGTGCGCAATTGCCATCTTTAAGATGTTTGTTTAAATAGGAAATTTTACAAATGTTTATTTTTATTTATGAAAATAATGTGTATATGTATACAAATAATAAATTATACATGTGGACATACAATAAACAAGGCATGAAACAAAAGATATAAAAGTTATTACAAGGCACATATACATCATGATAGAAAAATAGTTCTATACAAGCATATATCAATAGAGTACAAAAGCAAACTATCAATCCTATACATATGTATACATGACTAAAAAATCAAAAACTGGACATGGCATATACAATCATGATAGAGTTGCAAGTTTATACTAATCATGTATCAATGAGGCATAAAATTAAACTAGCAATCCTATAACAATTGTATATACAAAATTAAACTCTTAAATGGAGATGTTACCAATTTACGGGCAATCTCCAAAATTAGGTGCCTCCACGATAGCGATGCAATCTTGATGTGTTCTTTAAGCTTTGTTGCATCTACCATCCGGGCACCACCTCCTCCTAAGTCTTGGAGGGAGAAGATCCACCTATACCTGTATCATTTAAATTCGGTGGCTCTTTTGGTACCCAAATCTTAGTGGGTCCTTTGGGGTTAGATCCGGGGCGAACCCAAACAAATTTATTCTTAACATTGTTCTTAGCATAACAAAATTTTTCTAAATGGCCTTTGCGGCCACAATGCGTGCAAATATAAATTCTACCACTATTGTACATAAAAGCATGGTTATGTGTGTGTGCATGTCTATGTGTAGCATGTTTATGATGAACATGTTTCCCTTGGGCTACTCCCTTAGGAAATTTAGATGCAAGCTTGTTAAAATCAAATGCACATTTCTTTAAAGTTTTATCTAAAGAATCAACACGTTTTTGAATTTCAACAAAAACATTTTTATCACTAGAAATCATGGGGGTTTTTCCTTTATTAGCTACCTTATACTTATCAAAATCATTTTTCAATTTTTCAAAAGAAGTAGATAACTCATTTTCTCTTTTAAACAAATTTCAAGTTTATTTTTCAAAACATCATTTTCTTTTTTTAATTTCTTATTATGAGATTGTGAAATCTCATACCTATGTTGCAATTCTTCAAAAAATTGAGCAAGTTCATCCATTGTGAGATCATCATCATCAATGGAAGGTTCTAGACATACCTTAGATGATTCCTCACCTTGTGCCATAAAGCACATGTTGGCGGCGTCGTGCTCCTCTTCGGATTCCGATTCCGAATCATCCCATGTAGCGGCCAAGGCTTTCTTCTTTCTTTGCCCATTCTTGGATGTGGTTGCTTGTAGAGCGGGGCAATCGGCAATTAGGTAACCGATCTTCTTGCAATGGAAGCAAGGACCGGGTTCTTCTCTTTTCTTCTCGTACCTTCCTTGAGGCTTCCCTCTTCGGAAGTTACTTTGCCGTCCTTTCTTGTAGAACATCTTGCCCACCTTCCGGATGAGCATGGCGAAGTCCTCATCGCAATCTTCGGATGAGTCATCTTCCTCAATGGTAGTAGGAGTGGCTTTGAAGGCAATCGTCTTCTTCTTTGGTGCCTCCCTCTCTTCTCTAACTTTCATCTCCATCTCATGCGTCTTGAGATTTCCAATGAAGCCGGAGAAGTCCATCTCCTCTTTGTCGTTTAGCTCCTTGAGTGTGGTCGCCTTGACTTCCCAAGCTTTGGGAAGAGCTCTAATCACCTTCCTTATCTTTTGATCATTATCAATCTTGTCGCCTAAGGAAGAAAGGGCATTAGTTATTTTTGTAAAACGGGTGAGCATGTCATCAATGCTCTCATTATCAAACATATAGAAATTCTCATATTGAGAACATAGCAAGTCAACTTTGGCTCTCTTGACTTGAGACGTTCCCTCATGAGTCACAATGAGTATGTTCCAAACCTCAAATGCGGATTTACAATTAATTATGCGTGCAAGGTCATCTTCATTTAATGCTTGGGTTAATGCATATTGTGCCCTAGCATTAGCCTCATAGTCTTTGGAAGTATCCTCGGACCATGTGCTCTCATCACTAGTGGGTTCAATGAAATCTTTGGTTATAGCCCTAGCTACCCTAACTCCTAGGGATTTAAGGAAGAGATTCATTTTCACCTTCCAAATGGGGAAGTTTAAACCATCAAACTTGGGTGGGGATTTAATGCTAGAAAAGTCCATGGATGCCATGAATGCACAAGCAAATGTAAATGCAACACAAATGTATATAGCCAAATATGGATCTCCCTAAGGTGGTTAGACCTAAGTTGTAGGGTTAGGCTCTGATACCAATTGAAATCACCTAGAGGGGGGGTGAATAGGTGATGGCTATATGAAATATGGCAATAATGCGGAATTTAAAAATTAACTTAACAATTAGCACAATACACAAATTCTTGCAAGTAATAGACAATATAAAAGTGCAAGTAATAAAGAGATAGAGTTTTAGAGAGATTTGATCAAACGCAAACACAAGGAGTTGTTTCCGAGGTTCGAGCCACGCTCTACGTCCCCGCCTTCACACTTGAAGGATTTCCACTATTGAGGATCCCACTGGATCAACAATACAAGGACACACTTGTCCGTCTCTCGTGATGCCGCAACACCACCTTGAGCACACTAGCTCGCCTTGAGGCGATGCCTCTACAACTTCACTCAAGTAAGAAAAGAGTGATCAACACTTGATCACTTTACAAAAGCTCACCAAGCACAATCCTAGAACCAAATATGTAGATGTAGATATATGGGATTGTGTAGTGCTAAGCTAGAGAGAAGTAGAGATGTAGGCTTCAAGTTGGGTGATTGGAATTTTGACTTTTGAGAGAAAATCTTGTCTAAAAGGAAGAGCTTGGAAATCTTTAGAAATCTTTTGTAAAAATATTCTTGATGGCTCTAAAAATTGTTAGTCATAAACTGAAGTGACCTCCTATTTATAGGGGTCAAAAACATCCTAAGAGATTCGTTGGAATCAAATCCCAAAAAGAAAAACAGTCAGAAAAAATAGCTGTTGGATCTGTCAGAACTTTTGACAGAGTCCGGTCGACCGGGTCGGTCGACCGCCAACGGTCAAAAATATGACCGTTGGGGTTCATCGGTCGACCGGTCGGTCGACCGAAAACTCCTGTGAAGGCAAGTGTACATCGGTCGATGATTGTTACACATATTTGCATTTTATACCACCTTTATACCTTGCATATTGTATATTAAATATGATTTTTAACCCATATTTTCTCTAATTTTGCAGATCCACACTTTAAAGAGGAGAAGTCATTAACCACCTTAATTAGTGATAATTAAGGGGGTTAATTCATAATTAGCCAAAAGATCAAATCAGATCTCACCAAGATCTGCGCGCCAAGTGGAGAATCCAAGTAGTCCACGTGGCCAACCACCCAACCACCAGATCTCACCAGAAAGATCCGGCTCAACGGCCAAGATCTGGCGGCAGATCCGCGGCAATCCGCGGCAATCCTAGGGCCGTTGAGCCTCGGATTTCGTGCCAACGGTTAAGATTCGAGAGGCTTCTCAAATTTGCCTATAAATACCTGCCAGAGGTCTGCGCGAGATCAAGTGAAGAGAGAGAGAAAATAAGGGATTTGTTGTAATTTTTGTTCTAGGTTTTTAGTTCTCTTCTCCTTCCTCCTTGAGTTCTAGACAAATTGAGAGAGAGATTTCAGTTTGAGAGCTTGTAATCAAGAGAGTGACACTCTTGAATCAAGGATTCATCAATGGAGCTTTCATCTTCTCTTTGCAAGAACTTGAGTATGTTTTCATTTCATGTGCTTTAATTTCTTGCATTCAATTTAGTTCTAGTTTAATTGCTTAGATCTTTAATTTCCATGGAGAATTATAGCTTGTTGTTAGTGTAATGGAGGGCTAAGTTCTAGTTGCATGGCTAGCTAAGACTCACCTAGCTACTACTATCTCTAGTTGATTGTATACTTCAATACTTGCATAATTCTATGTTTCTTGTGAATTCCAATGAAGTATGGTTGTATCCTTTGGTGATTGCTTGTTAGATCTCTATATGAATTGTGTGTCTCTTATAAAGAGCCTTTGATTGGATCATAAGGATGGATTACCATGGTTGTATCACTTGTGTAGCAAGATCATCTCATGTACTTCAAGCTAACTTTGTAGTTAAGCTTTGAATGTCCAAAAGAGTTTGATTCTTCTAACCTTTGCATTAATTGAGTACCAAGCCTATAGTTCCTCAATGTACATCTAGTAAGAGAACCTAATATTCAAGAAGAGGCTTCAAGCTAACTAACTAAAAGGAACACTAGTCTTCAAGAAGGAATATCACACTTGAACATGCAAGCTATCTTCAATTGTCTATGATTCAATTTGAGACAATCTTGAAATCAACATAGAGTTAGTACGTTAGCAAGGAGGTGTAGTTAGGCTAGCCATGCATCTTTCTATCAAGAGAGTTTTACACATTTTATTCTAGCTCCTTCTTCACATCACACTTCATTCAATTCATTTCTTTTTCACAATACACTTCTTTTTCACAATGCACCACCAATCCACCATTTCTTGTACATTGCTTGCTATTGTGTAATTAACAAAGAAGAGGTCTCGTTTCTTTTTCTCACTAGTATTGTAAAGCTTCTACGCGAGCTCTCCTTGTGGTTCGACTCGGTATAGCTATATGCTATAACGAAAGATTGGAACAAGGTATAATAATCACATATTCGAAGTGAACAAGATCAAAGGTGAATTCTAAACCATAAACCATCTCTTTAATACCTGATTCTTGTGCAATTAACTTCATATACCTTAAATACTAATCAATTTTTGGCGCCGTTGCCGGGGAGAGCAACGGTATTTTTAAAAGTGAGAAACTAAACGATATATCTTCTCTGTTGCAGGTACAGGTTGAAGATTCAGAAATTTTTGCACAGCAGAAACATACAAGTGGACCTGGGCCTCTGCTCTCGAAAGCAGAGACCAGGATCCCTCCAAAGTGCCGCAGATTCCTGGCTTTTACCGTGGAAACGCGGCACAGAGGAGTTCACTACTAATCTATTTTCTGCAGGGCTTTGCTCTCTGAAAAATACAGCTGCCTATATACTGAAATCTTGTATTCTTCACCTGATATTGCTAATCAACAGTAAAAGATTTGGTGTTAATTGATAAAAATTGTTAGACATCTTGCATTATAGGCACGTGTCTTTCAATTACTTTACATTTACTGTTGAAGAGCGCGTGGGACAAGGTACGTAAAGCATTGCATATTGAATAGGATTCACTCGTTGTATGATTTAATTCTGCTTTGAGTGATCTTTGGTTGTTTACATCGTACACTTGCACGAATCAACTTTAAGGGCAAATCCCATAACAAAGATAAGGTGGGATTTTATCACCCCTTCCTTAGCCCACAAACCATTTCCCCACGTACTCACTATCCTAAGCTTCTAATTAAAAATTGCTAGACGTTGGCCCCTAGGGACACTCGGACTCATTCAGGAGATTTTTCTAAGGGGGAAAAGTGTTGGAAATTGACTTCCGTAAAATCAGTGTCTAGGAAAGGGGTTGAGGGCCGAAAACTCGAAGGGCGGTGGTTACTTAATTAAGGAACGTCTCCGGACGGAAAACCTCCCACCAACCTTACCCTTCCCTGGCTGATTTGCTTATAGTCAGAGTCCACACGAACCTCCTGTGGATAGTCTATAGGAGTCACCTAGGACCAGAAACCTAGAAGCTTGGATTGATTTTTCTTTTCGTGATTGTTATTTTTCATTTTCCGCTTGTTTGAAAGGTGCACATTGATTGTGTATTTGTATGCGAGAGTGGTATAGGGAACCAGATTCTGCGAGGCTTGTGAGAGTATCTACATGCAACATACACCACCACTCGACACAATTATGACGAATAACGTGTCGCTGCAGGACAAGTTCTATCCTATCCGCACATCAATTCCTTCTTGTATTCTCCTCCCGGACACCAATGACCATAATTTTGAGCTAAAACCCCAATTCATAAACACTCTTCCACGATTTCATGGATTAGATTCTGAGGATGCTTACGTCTTCATACGAGAGTTTGAGGAGGTATGCCTCATGATGAGGATTTCCCAGTTGACAGAGGATGCTGTGAGACTTAGATTCATCCCATTTACACTAAAGGATATTGCAAAGAAGTGGCTGTACAGTCTTCCTGTCAGCTCAATCTCTTCATGGGATGAGTTTGTTAAGGTCTTCCTAAAAAAATTCTATCCGATCCATAAAACAGCCCTCATGCGTAAAAATATAATGCAATTCAAACAAGAGCCCAATGAGCCGTTCTGGAAGTATTTTGAGCGCTTTAAGGACCTAGTAGCCCTGTGTCCCATCATGGTATAGAGAAATGGCGTCAATGCCAGATTATCTATGATGGACTGGACTATCAGACTAAGACTCTCCTTGAAACTATGTGTCAAGGAGAATTTCTTAAGAAGGATGAAGACCAGGGCTGGGACCTTTTTGAGGCTCTAGCGGAGAAAACTATTCAGTGGGAATCCTGCTCTGAGAAACCCACACCAACAACTTCCAGAACTGGTTTACATTCTATAGGATCCTCTATAGCTGCAGAAGCTAAGATTACACAGTTAATGAAGAGGATTGAATTGTTAGAGTCAAGGGAACATTCTGTGAATCAAGTCAACCCATCACGAGTGACCAGCCCACCACTTGTGGCACCCATGGTTCACCCGGGTTGTACTTACTGTCATGATTTGAATCATGTATTGGAAGAGTGTCCAGTGTACCATGCTCAGAGCTATCAGGAGAGTACAAATGCCACTTACACCAGACCTCCATACAATCCTTATTCCAAGACCTACAATCCAGGGTGGCGCAACCATCCTAACTTCTCTTGGAGTCAGTCTGGTAATGAGCAGCCGAGACAACCATTTCCACATCAACAATACCCTGCTCAGGCACATCCACCGACTTACCACCAAAACCCACCAAATTTCAATTCATATCATAGTCCACCCAGATTCCAACCATATCAAAATTCTGTGCCATATCAAGCTAATTTTCAACCCCAGTATCAACAACAACAACAGCATCTACCCCCCCAGCGTTGAGCGCCACCCAATCCTTCAGATAAGAAAATTTCCGAATTGGAGAAAATGATTGAAACCTTGTCGAAAACCCAAGCAGCTATGATGAACAATCAGCAGCAGGATATGAATAAATTACAAATCCAAATAGGACAGTTGGCTAATTCCCTAACTGAAAGGCAAAAAGGAATGCTGCCTAGCCAACCTGTGCCTAATCCCAAAGCTCATTTTCCTCTGCACGAAGTTGAAAACTTGGGACCCAGCCAAAGCCAATGCCAAGCCATTCAAATCCTTAGGTCTGGAAAACATGTAGACAACAAGGTCTCAAATCAGTCTCCAAAATTTGTTCCAAAATCTGTGTCAAAACCATCAGCTTCTGTCCCAGTTCAACCTGTGCATAATAGTCCTTCAACAAGCTCACAACCATCCACGTCCCAGTCAAAAGGAAAAGAGAAAGTTGATGAGCAAACTTATAAGCCTGTTGTCCCATTCCAAATAGGCTTACAAATCATAAGAATAATGCTCACATGGAGAAGATCAGAGAGATATTTAACCAAGTGCAAATCAATGTCCCTCTCTTAGATGCTATTCAGCAAGTCCCATCGTACGCCAAGTTTCTGAAAGAGATGTGTACCAAAAGAGAAAAGCAAATGTCCCTAAGAAAGTCTTTTGGCTTCAACCTGAGTGAATTGCTCAATGGTCCAATCCCTGTGAAGTACAAAGATCCAGGGAGCCCAACCATTTCTTGTATCATAGGGCAGACCACTGTAAATAGGGCTTTGCTAGACTTGGGCGCAAGCATCAATCTTCTTTCCTTTTCCGTATACCAGCAGTTAGGGTTAGGCAATCTTCGTCCAACCCAATGACCATACAGTTGGCTGACCGCTCTGTAAAGATTCCCAAGGGGGAGATTACAGATGTTTTGATACGGGTCGGGGAATTCATTTACCCCGTGGACTTTGTCGTTCTTGAGACACAACCCGTACATAATCACAGAGCGCAGACACCTGTCATTCTAGGACGTCCTTTCTTAGCCACCGCGAATGCGATCATCAACTGCCGAAATGGATCAATGCGGCTGACGTTCGGAGATATGACAAAGGAGGTGAATGTCTTCCATCTGGGGAAGCAGCCAAGGGATGTGGAACATGAGTCTTTTGATGTGAACTTGATAGAGGGATTAACCAGTGAACACTTGGAGGAGATGGAGTACGAATCTGCAGAGGAATTTGAGTTAGAATCTGACGACCTAACTCTTGATCAGATTGTTGGATCAAATGCTGAAAGGAGTACTAATTCCACTTCTATTCTTCCCTTGCACCATGAGCAACCTGTTATAGATCCAGTCCCGTCTGCTGAGCTTAAGGTTCTTCCTGGTCATCTCAAGTACAAGTACTTGGATGACAAAGAATCCTTTCCGGTAATCATTGCATCCAATCTTACGGAACAACAAGAAGAGGACCTATTGACTGTGCTAAGGGAAAATAGAGAAGCCATTGGTTGGACCATGGCTGATATTAAGGGGATTAGTCCTACTATTGTCCAACACAGGATTCACTTAACGGAAGATGCCAAGCCTAAACGAGATCCACAGCGGAGACTTAACCCAATTATGCAAGAAGCTGTTAGATCGGAGATTCTGAAACTCTTAGACAATGGGATCATATATCCCATATCCGATAGTCAATGGGTTAGTCCAGTTCATGCTGTGCCTAAGAAAGCAGGATTTACGGTGGTGGAAAATGAGAATAAAGAACTAATACAAACACGTCTTCCAACGAAGATTCGAGTTTGTATTGATTATAGGAAACTGAACACCGCCACACGTAAAGACCACTTTCCACTTCCGTTTATTGATCAGATGCTGGAAAGATTGGCGGGGCACGAGTATTACTGTTTCCTGGATGGATATTCAGGATATAATCAGATCCCAATTGCTCCCGAGGACCAAGATAAGACACATTCACCTGTCCGTTTGGAACATTTGCATACCGAAGGATGCCCTTCGGTCTTTGCAATGCTCCAGCAACGTTTCAACGTTGCATGTTGAGCCTGTTCTCGGACATGGTGGAGAAATTTTAGAAATTTTTATGGATGACTTTTCGATATATGGGGATTCATTTGAGCAGTGCTTGTACCATCTGAAGTTGGTTTTGCAACGATGCACGGAAAAGAATTTGACACTTAATTGGGAAAAGTGTCATTTCATGGTCAAGCACGGAATTGTACTAGGACACAAGATATCAAGAATAGGAATCGAGGTTGACAAGTCGAAGGTGGAGGTTATTACAAAGCTCACTGAACCACAATGTTTAAAGGACATTCGATCTTTCTTAGGGCACGCTGGTTTCTATAGGAGATTCATTCAAGGGTTTAGCAATATTGCTAGACCTTTGACAAATCTCCTAGGAAAAGATGTACCCTATATCTTTGATGAAGAATGTCGAAAGTCGTGGAAAGAGCTAAAGAATAGACTTGTCTCTGCGCCGATCATATCTGCACCGGACTGGACCAAGCCATTTGAAATTATGTGCGATGCCTCTGACTTTGCGATAGGCGCTGTTTTAGGACAGCGTATTGAAAATAGGCAGCACGTAATATACTATGCTAGCAGAACGCTAAACGATGCCCAACTGAATTACACGACCACTGAAAAAGAATTTTTGGCAGTCGTTTTTGCGTTGGAGAAATTCCGACAATATCTGCTAGGGTCTAGGACCATTATTTTTACTGATCACTCCACCCTGAGGTACTTAATGCAAAAGAAGGACGCAAAGGCAAGATTGATTCGATGGATCCTTCTTTTGCAAGAGTTTGACTTGGAGATAAAAGATAAAAAGGGCGTTGAGAACGTGGTTGCGGACCATTTGTCAAGAATCCCGAACGCACCTCATGAGAACATACCGATTAATGAAGACTTTCCTGACGAGCACATTCTCGAGATACGTGGAGAGCCCTGGTATGCCGATATAGTGAATTACCTGGCTACCAGGCAAATTCCTTCCCATTGGTCAGGACAAGACAAACATCGTTTCCTGAGACAAATGCGGTTCTTCTTTTGGATGAACCGTATTTATTTAAGTACTGTCCTGACCAAATTATACGGAGATGCCTTCCAGAGGATGAACATCAGAGTGTTTTGACATTCTGTCACAAGTTAGCTTGCGGTGGACACTTTGGTCCACGGAAAACTGCGGAAAAAGTGCTCCAGAGTGGATTCTACTGGCCCACTCTCTTTAAGGATGCCTTTACTTTTTGCAAGCTGTGTGATAGATGTCAAATGACGGGTCGGATTACTCAAAAGAACATGATGCCCCTCACACCCATCTTGGAAGTCGAAATCTTCGACCTCTGGGGCATCGATTTTATGGGACCTTTCCTCTGTCCTACGGTAACCAATACATCTTGGTAGCCGTAGATTATGTTTCTAAGTGGGCTGAAGCGATTCCTACACGAACAAATGACAACCAAGTTGTCATTAAGTTTTTAAGAGAGTACATCATTTCACGCTTCGGAGCCCCCCGTGCGATACTGAGCGACAATGGAAGTCATTTCTGCAATAGGGCTTTTGAAGCCTTGATGCGAAAATACTCCATTACTCATAAATTGTCCACAGCTTATCATCCTCAAACCAATGAGCAAGTTGAGGTAACAAACAGACAGATAAAACTCATCTTGGAGAAAACTGTAGGACAGAATCGTAAGGATTGGTCCATCAAACTGACTGATGCCTTATGGGCATACAGGACCGCTTACAAAACTGTCCTCGGTATGTCTCCGTACCGAGTTATATTTGGGAAACCATGTCACTTGCCCGTTGAGTTAGAACATCGTGCACTATGGGCTTTAAAGCAACTGAATCTTGATTTGGATAAAGCCGGTGTTCTCAGGAAGCTGCAGCTATCCGAGCTGGAAGAGTTACGAAACGAGGTATACGATAACGCTCGGATTACAAAGCACAGGACCAAGCTCTTCCACGACAAAGCCATTCACAGGAAGATTTTTGTTGTCGGACAACAGGTTCTGTTATATAATTCTCGACTCCATCTTTTCCCTGGAAAACTGCGAACCAGGTGGTCAGGGCCTTTCATTGTGCAGAATGTCTTCTCTCACGGCGCAATCGAAATTCTTGACCCAACCAATGGCAATATATTCACTGTAAACGGACAACGCTTAAAGCCATTTTTCACCACGGATTCATTGTCACAAGACGTTCACGAATTGGGTCTTTCTGACCCAGTTTATTTGTGACATTTTCCATCTGTATATTTTCCCATGCATTCTCCTGATTATCATTTTGGGATCTCTTTTGTAAATATTTCTTTCTCATTTTTGTGAATAAAATAAAAAAATAAAAAAAAAAATTTTTTTGGATTATTGGGCATGAAAAGAATTTCACATCCCTAGGATTCTCTTTCCTCCCTAGGATTCCTTTCATATTCAAAAACTTTGACCTAGGGTTGTAATTTAAACTTTGACCTAGGGGTAACTTTGTACATCCCTTTTTACCTACCCTTATAAAAGTTCTCCTCCCCAACTCTTCTCCCTCACCCGAGAAATTACTTCAGATCTAGATTTCCCCCTTCACAGCCAACCTCCAAAAATTTTCTGATCACCAAAATCCTTCCCTTTGCCGCGCCCTGCCGCCGATCCGCGGCAACTCTGCCACCTCAGGCGCGCCGGAAAGCTCTATTCTGACTATCTTCCTCTGCTGCTGGTAGATCCTGAGTAATTTTTCCCGAGGCCATCTCTGTGCCTTCTTCACTACTGTGTTGGATTTCCCCCCACGATCTCCGGGGGTGGTTTGCAATTTCCTATCTCAAATCCTTTACTTCATTGTCTTTAGCAATTATGGCACCAAATCTATTTGTGGAGAGGGATTTTTCTGCACTTTTTAATGAAAAAGGGGATATGGGCATATTTTCGTGGATCGAATCCGCGCTTGGAATTGGTACACTTTGGTGTTTGATCATAATGAGCATGAAGCTTTTATTGTCCCGATCTTGTGAACACATTTTACAATTCAATAGACTATGCCTCTGTGAATCATGACACATACCAATTTGTATCTCACATGCCATTTGGTGATATTTTGGTCACACTTCCACTTCTTGCACATATCACGCATGTTCCCATTTTTCACCATCCTAGCGACCCCTTGCCCTTAATTGATTACTTAACCATTATGGGTGTACGCTGCACTACCCAGGATCGGGGGCTCAAAGCCCAATCTACATTCAGAAACATTCATTGCGTTGGACGTTGGATCCAACGAAATATTCTTGGGCTAGATCACACTTCTTCCTTCAACAGACCTGTGCTACAGATTATTCATGACCTGATGACACAGAACCACACGGTCTGTTTGAACCGGACTATCTTCCGTGCCATTATCGAAAATTCCTCTCGCACTCGGGGTGCAAAGTTTTCTCATTCTATATTAATTACACGTCTGTGTCAAATTTCATGTCTGACGCTACTTTTTCTACATTTGACCGAGTGACGATTACGTTAGAGAGACCCACAAGCTCATACAATAGTTGCTTGCAGGCGCTCTGGACACCCAGTGGCATGCATGAGATGTACCTGTGGAGTCCTCTTCAGAGGAAAGCTTAGCGGAGATAGATGAGCCCCAATTCTGGAGGTAGGAGCCCCCAACGGAACCAACAGCCTTCATGTCTACTATTTGGAAAGGCATGAAGAAGATATTTCGGGGACAAGTCAGGCTTAGGAAGAAAGTGGAGGAGGAATCATCCAGGTTATCCTCTCGTTTAGATGGGATGGAGGCGACTTTGAGGAGGACACAATCAGCTGGACCCAGTACCACTGCGGGTCCAAAGAGGACGAGGGAGTAGTTTATCCTGTACCTATGTCATGCATCATTTCATATCGCATACATTGAGGACAATGCATGAGATAGGTATGGGGGGGTAGATGCTAACATAGGATTTTTTTTTCTTTCTTTTTAGGCCTTTTTATTTTTAGGATTTTTTTTACTTTCTTTTTAGTTTTTCTTTTATTTAGATTTTATCTTTCTTTTTAGATTTTTTCCACTTTATTTTTAGATTTTACTTTTCTTTTAGAAAAATATAAAAAAAAATATATATATATATATATAAAAAAAAAAGAAAAGAAATTCTTTGATCCATGTTTAAAGAATCTACTTTGAAATTTAGGGATTAAGGAAGCTCTTAACTAGGATTTCTAATTATAAGTTGAAAAGAAGAGTTTGTTAGATTTTTAGGTTAAGTAATAAAGGATTAGAAAAATTACTTGATTTTAATTCTTTCTTTAGGATATAACATTGAAACATATTGAAGGAATAATCAAAGACTTTGTGACTTTATTTACATTTATATATAATATATAAAAATAAAAAAAAATAATATAAAAAAAATATATGTATATAAATAATAAATCACTGATTAAGCTGGTAGGCCGTGCCTCAGGAAGCATTGCCGGTCACGCCTAAAGGTGATAGAAAAAAAAAAATACTTAATCACTGATTAAGCTGGTAGTCGTGCCTCAGGAAGCATTGCCGGTCACGCCTAAAAGTGGTTAAGTCCTTAGATTCCTAAGTGACCTAGTTTACTCGAGTCTTCGAACCCGTGGGGTATTCTCATCTGGTGCCCTAAGACCGTCTGGTCTGGGAGTCATCGGTAAGATGCTCGCTACATGGGTAGACTAGGATACCTAAGGATGATAAGGAAATGTAAATAAATAAACATTGTATATACATAAAATATGTTATATATATAAGTAAATAAATGAACTTAGTCTGAGAGAGATCCTTCATATTTATAGATGTAAATATCCTAGGATTGATGCAAAATCCGGTTTTGATCTTTCCCGAAAATCTTAACCTAAGCTAAAAACAAAACTCCAATTAGATACTTATAAGAAGAATGAAAAGATAAGAGTAACCTGAAACCTATAGGTCAATTTAGAATCTTTAAAGCAAGGATCAAAAAATTTCACTAACCCCTTTTATTTTCCTTTTTGGATTTTGTGGGTGTAATCCGCTGAAAACCCTCAGGAGACAACACTCCTCCTCTAGGGTAACCTAGAGGTTTAACGGCTTGTTGCACGTGCTCAGTGCAATCGTGTCACCTACGAAAGTGGTGTAATAATTAGTTAGGATTTTATTTTTTCTTTCTTTTTCTTTTTTTTGCTCGAGGACGAGCAAAAGCTAGGTATGGGGGTGTGATTGTTACACATATTTGCATTTTATACCACCTTTATACCTTGCATATTGTATATTAAATATGATTTTTAACCCATATTTTCTCTAATTTTGCAGATTCACACTTTAAAGAGGAGAAGTCATTAACCACCTTAATTAGTGATAATTAAGGGGGTTAATTCATAATTAGCCAAAAGATCAAATCAGATCTCACCAAGATCTGCGCGCCAAGTGGAGAATCCAAGTAGTCCACGTGGCCAACCACCCAACCACCAGATCTCACCAGAAAGATCCGGCTCAACGGCCAAGATCTGGCGGCAGATCCGCGGCAATCCGCGGCAATCCTAGGGCCGTTGAGCCTCGAATTTCGTGCCAACGGTTAAGATTCGAGAGGCTTCTCAAATTTGCCTATAAATACCTGGCCAGAGGTCTGCGCGAGATCAAGTGAAGAGAGAGAGAAAATAAGGGATTTGTTGTAATTTTTGTTCTAGGTTTTTAGTTCTCTTCTCCTTCCTCCTTGAGTTCTAGACAAATTGAGAGAGAGATTTCAGTTTGAGAGCTTGTAATCAAGAGAGTGACACTCTTGAATCAAGGATTCATCAATGGAGCTTTCATCTTCTCTTTGCAAGAACTTGAGTATGTTTTCATTTCATGTGCTTTAATTTCTTGCATTCAATTTTAGTTCTAGTTTAATTGCTTAGATCTTTAATTCCATGGAGAATTATAGCTTTGTTGTTAGTGTAATGGAGGGCTAAGTTCTAGTTGCATGGCTAGCTAAGACTCACCTAGCTACTACTATCTCTAGTTGATTGTATACTTCAATACTTGCATAATTCTATGTTTCTTGTGAATTCCAATGAAGTATGGTTGTATCCTTTGGTGATTGCTTGTTAGATCTCTATATGAATTGTGTGTCTCTTATAAAGAGCCTTTGATTGGATCATAAGGATGGATTACCATGGTTGTATCACTTGTGTAGCAAGATCATCTCATGTACTTCAAGCTAACTTTGTAGTTAAGCTTTGAATGTCCAAAAGAGTTTGATTCTTCTAACCTTTGCATTAATTGAGTACCAAGCCTATAGTTCCTCAATGTACATCTAGTAAGAGAACCTAATATTCAAGAAGAGGCTTCAAGCTAACTAACTAAAAGGAACACTAGTCTTCAAGAAGGAATATCACACTTGAACATGCAAGCTATCTTCAATTGTCTATGATTCAATTTGAGACAATCTTGAAATCAACATAGAGTTAGTACGTTAGCAAGGAGGTGTAGTTAGGCTAGCCATGCATCTTTCTATCAAGAGAGTTTTACACATTTTATTCTAGCACTCCTTTCTTCACATCACACTTCATTCAATTCATTTCTTTTTCACAATACACTTCTTTTTCACAATGCACCACCAATCCACCATTTCTTGTACATTGCTTGCTATTGTGTAATTAACAAAGAAGAGGTCTCGTTTCTTTTTCTCACTAGTATTGTAAAGCTTCTACGCGAGCTCTCCTTGTGGTTCGACTCGGTATAGCTATATGCTATAACGAAAGATTGGAACAAGGTATAATAATCACATATTCGAAGTGAACAAGATCAAAGGTGAATTCTAAACCATAAACCATCTCTTTAATACCTGATTCTTGTGCAATTAACTTCATATACCTTGTAAATACTAATCAGTCGACCGGGTCGGTCGACTGATATAGACGTGCACAGTATTGTGCACATCGGTCGACCGGGCCGGTCGACCGGTTACTGTGAGTTCTGAAAAACAGAACTTCCAGAACCAGAAATCTTGGGTTTTTGGTTTTGGGTCTTGGGTTAAAATTTTGGAACTTGTAAAAACATAGAGTATGAGCATGTGTCATACTTCTATCATGTTAAAATAGTTTGATAAAAATCCTTTTGATAAAAACTTGTTTTTCCATAAAATGTCTTTTCAAAACTATTGTTTTTCTAAAAATCTTATTTCCAAAATATGTTCTCTTTAGAACTAAGTTAGAAATGGAATTTGAAAATCTTTTTGAAGCCATGAACCTAACTAAAAGGTGTGTGTGTGTGATAATCTCATAGCTCTACTTCTAATATCTAGCTTTGACAAAATATCCAAAAAAAATTAAAAATACAAATCTTATTTTCTTTGTCTTCTTGATCTTCTCTTGATCTTCACATCATCATCTTGATCCCGAAGCATCCTAGTTGTGCATAGCTTGGGAATTTTCATTTTTGCGGCGAACTCCAAATGTGTGAGTCTTTTAGCGGAGCCGTCAAAACAACTTGTTAAATAACCTGAAATATTCTGAAGCACAAATGTTAAATACATAACTAAATATGTTTTGTTATCATCAAAATAACTGGGATAATGGCCTTTGGGCCAACAGTGGTGGTAAAGTAAATTTACTTTTTACATGATAAATGGTGTTGTTAATTTAATATATTATTTTTTATGTGTTGTTAATTCAATATTTTATTTTTGATATCTCGACTAGTTAAACATGGATCAAAAATGGAAGGATGCTAATAGGTTAGGTACCGAATATTGGAATGGCATAGAGGAGTTTATTAAGTTTGCTGTTGAGTGTGCCAACAATCCTAATCGTATTAAGTGTCGTGCATAAGATGTGGTTGCCTTGAGAATGTTACGATTGAAGTATTAAGAGAGTATTTATTCGTTAATGGGATTGATAAAGGTTATACAAGATGGATATAGCATGAGAGTGCAAGAGATAAATCAATTAATTCTGATGATAAAAAATGTGATGAAAGAGAAGAAGTCGATTGTAGTAATGATGATAAATTAGAAGACATGATTCATGATATAGAAGATCACTTTATAGATCGCCCATACTTAATCTAGAGCTTGAAAGATGATGCAGAAAAACTTTTATATATTGATTGTTCTAAATTCACTATAATGTTTGCAGTGTTAGAATGTACAATTTGAAAGAAGGAAATGGTAGAGCGATAAGAGTTTTATGACCATACTCAGTCTCTTGAACGATATACTTCTTGAGGCTAATGAACTTCCGGATCGTACATATAATGCCAAGAAGATCTTGTGCTCTATGAGTATGAATTACGAGAGGATACATGTTTTCCCTAATGATTGTATTTTGTACAAAAAGTATTATGAAGGTTTGGAGAGATGTCAGGTTTGTGAAGTGGATCGGTATAAGAAAAATAAGAATAAATTTTATCAAAGATTATGGTATTTTTTAGTAATATCTAGATTTAAACGCATGTTTAGGAACTCAAAACATGCAAAGAGTTTGACATGACATTCAGACGAGAGAATTTTTGATAATATACTTCATCATCTGGCTGATTCTCTACAATGGAATATGATTGATTCTAAAATTTTCAATTTTGGGTGTGACGCAAGAAATCCCACTAAAAAGAAAGGAACTCGAATCCAACTCAAAACTGGAAATAGATCCTGAAAAGAAAACAGCTAGACCCAATATTAGTGACTACAAGTCGACGAATCATGTCTATTAGTAGACTATACATAAGTGTAAGTCGACTAATCTGTCAAAATTCGAGACCCTTACTCTCTGTTTGCAAGACCAGACGACTATACAAAGTATAGGTCGACTAATTCTTATCATAAGTCGATTATAATAAGTATAAGTTGACTTATACTGTGCATAGCTCCTTGTGCACATCCGTTCTTTGATCTCTGAAGTGTCTACCTTCATGACGTATCCAGTCACAATCCTAACACTCTCTCCCTTGACTTGAATACTTGCAAGTTCATAGAATAGCCACCTTGCTCCTTGTGCTTACGTCTATGCACAATTGAATAACTC